>JAXDDW010000288.1:0-158448 GCA_034670385.1 Hoplostethus mediterraneus | reverse complement strand
TACCCTCAAAGGTTTGAAAGTCAACAGTCAGGGGCAACAACTTCAGAGTCAGGGCATCATGAGTCGTGACTCACACATTGAAGTGACACTAATCTGGTTCCTGTTTTTCAAGCCCACAAACACAATTAGCTTCCCAAAAGTGGCAAATCAGGGGGGGGGGGAACATCCCTCTAGGAGTCCTGGGATTATTTTCGTTTTGATGTTATGTTTCTGATCTTCATAGACATCTCGACTTTAAGAACAAAAAAAACTGCAAATATTTGCCCAAGATGTAAGTCCTCTGTTTCAACAGATCAATGCAGAGAGAGCTGTTGGCGCTCCAGATGTGCTTTTTGGGCGATTGGGAGGCTTGTTCCGTATCGAGGACAGCACACCCCTTCAAGGCCCGCTGTCTTTGGAAAACAAAGCGTGCTGCTAATCCACCCCCCTCTTTTTTTATTTTGGGAAGAGCGCAGACACATCAACCCTGTGGTCAACTCCACTCGCTGCTCCCACCGCCAGCGCAACCATCTAGACTATTCTCTCTATCGGGTACCCACATCGATGAAGACTCTAGCCCACAATTAGCTGTCAGTCTGCGGCGGATCGTGGAGCGCGTTAATACTGTCTCAGCGGCTCGCGTGTGTGTGTGTGTGTGTGTGTGTGTGTGTGTGTTTTTCCCCTCGTCTGAGTAATCTCTGTTTTTTTTAAAGCGTTTTAATGATGTGGAAGGACTTTTTCAGTGCAGCTTAAGATAAAAGCACCATTACATTTTTGTTTTACTTTTTGCTGCATGAGTTACTTGGATTCGGCATGACGAGATGTTTGAGCTGGCCAGGGGGAAAGATTTCTGTTTTGCTCAGGGATACTTTGCTCACCTTGTTTCGCTCCACTCATTTTGTTAATGCAAAGTAGAAATTGAAGGGAACAGCTTATACATGAGGATCAATACCTTTGTACTTGCTGCAGGCTAAAGATAATCCAAAACTCACTATGTCTTAACAATTGTGGTAGTGAGAGAAAGTAATGGGTTTGTGCAGAAAACTTGCCTCTTACAAATGTCTGCTCTCTCTCTTTCTCCCTCCCTCCCTCTCTCTCTTTCTCCCTCCCTCTCTCTCTCTCTTTCTCCCTCCTCTTCTCTCCAGCCCTATGACTGTGCGAAAGGGAAAACGCCTGGGCATCTCCATCCAGGAGCACATGGCCATCGACGTCTGCCCCGGCCCCATCCGGCCCATCCGGCAAATCTCCGCCTACTTCCCCCGCCTCTCGCCCACTTCCTCCATCTCTGAGTCGCTCTCGCCCAATCCGGCGGAGGTTCCCACTGCGCTCAGCCCTGGCAGCGTGAGCCAAGGGGGAGGGGCTGTCGGAGGAGGAGGAGGAGGGGGGCGGCGGCCTGTTGTCACCGCTGTTACCGGGGGCGGCAGGGGGAGGGGGCAGGTTGTCGGCCATGAGCAGCATGGACACCTCCATTGAGATTGACAGCGGCGACAGCGATGATAACAGTGAGTTTGGTGGGAAAGGAGCCGGGGCGGGGGGGGGCACAAAGTCACGACCTGTTTTTTTTTCGCCGAAGCCCCGAGATGATGATCAAACTTGCGATGGGAATGAGATGAAACTCATTCTTGGAGACTCACGAAGAGTCTCCAGGAATCTTGCGTGAACCCACTTCAAAATGACCAGTGAGCACTAATGCGTCAACAACACATCCCGTTGTGATCCGAGCACAGCAGCATCCACCCTCCCGGCAAAGCATGAATCAGCCCTGTCGAGTGCTCCCCTCAGTCAAGAGCCCTATTCAATACAGTCTGGCCAGTGGATAAAGCCATGAGACACAATATATATGTTGAGGCAATATTGATTGATTTTTTTTCCCTGATAGCCAACAAATTTTGTCATCGGTGTCCATCTCCGACAAAGTTTGTCATCAGGTGTCCATCTCCGTTGCGCTCCAAGGTTTCATTTTCACTTTAGGCGTGTCGCTGCTGATGCTCTTACCCAGACTGCCTTGCAACGAGTGCAGTTGTAGAATAAGCTTAAACTCTGAGATCGCCACAATTACGAGCAAAATAGCGCAAAGAAATAGAATAACAGCTAAAGAGATAAAAGGGATATTAAATGTGTGTTGGTGGAAATGACAAAGAAACGACAAGTCACTGTGATGACACGCATTTGTGTGTGACTCTTTGTGAACTGCCTTCCAGCTTCCTTGGGGACGTTGGAGTTCGACCTGCTGTATGAAAGAGCCACCAGCTCCTTACACTGCACGGTCATGAAAGCTAAGGTAAGCAGCCTCCTAAAACCTCCACCGCCGAGCGAGTGAACGTCATCGTCACGGACTTCCTCTTTTTCTAACGGTAGTTGTTAAGATACGTCTGCAAACTACAAACACACTCCATCTTCCTATCAGCTGCAATTTTTCAGTTTTCATCCTCGATTCCATCCAGACAGGAAGTGAGACCACCACCGTTGTGTAGCTCACTAGTTGGTTGCAAGTGGCTACTTGTCAGATTAAAGCTCCCCGAGGCTTCACACCTCCCCTGCATTCAATCCTGAAATGAGCCACTTGTTCACCATTAACAATTCATTACTGGTGTCGACAGTCTGTGCAATATTCTCTATTGCCCCCCCCTAACCCCCCCCCCCCCCCCCCCCCCCTCTAACCCCACCCCCCCTCCGCTATTCCTTCTCTGTCTCTGTCTGAAGGGTCTGAAGCCGATGGATTTCAACGGCTTGGCCGATCCTTATGTCAAGCTGCACCTGCTCCCAGGGGCCTGCAAGGTCTGGTTTTATTATTAGAGTGTGGCTTTGTCACTGTAAAAGGGCTCGTGGCCTTCAGGGCTTCAGGACTCGCGGTTGATGCATGGTAGAATTTCAGAAAAATAGAAAAACAAGACACACGCGAATGCAATAACAAAACAATTTCACCTGCAGCCCAGGGAAGTACTGAGGCTATTTTACGTAGGGGTCGCTGACTGTGAACCATCTACCTTTGTATTGATTTTGAACTCTGCTGGTGATGCGCAGGCCAACAAACTGAAGACCAAGATTGTCCGCAACACCCTGAACCCCGTGTGGAACGAGACGCTCACCTACTGCGGCATCACCGAGGAAGACATGTGCCGCAAAACGCTCCGGTAAATGTTTGCTATAGAGGCTGTCTGGCTATTTCTGTCCCCCCCCCCCCTTCACTTCTTCTTTTTGTTGCTTACAAAGGGTGGCTTATCCTCCATCTCCACCGCCGGGTCTCTCTCTCGCTCTCTCTCCCCTCTCGATCCCTGCCTCCCTCACCCCTTTCAGCATCTATCGTTCCATCGCCCACTCGCTTCCCTCCGTTTCAATGCGTTCCCTGTCTGCTCGCATCTCCGCCGATCCTTCGGACGCCCAAGTCTGTCACCTCGCCTGCATTCCTCCCCCGTCCTCACATCCTCCCCCCGTCCTCTCTCTCTCTCTCTCTCTCTCTCTCTCTCTCTCTCTCTCCCTCACGCCTTCATTACCCTTTTCTCTCATCTCGGGATCCTTTCTTTCCTTTCCTTTCTGTATCTCACTCTCTGTCTCTCTCTCTCTCTCCATCTGTCTGTCTGTCTGTCTCTCTCTCTCTCTCCGAGCAGCGGTGACAGATTGAGGTCGGCGTGAGCACCGGGGGGTGTTTAATTTCATTGACCCCCTCCAGAGGTGGCGGAAGCCGCGAGTCGTCGCCGCCTGTGACTAAAACTTTGCCGCCGTGTGGGGGGCGGGATTTAAATAGGATCCACCGTCCATCTCCTGGGGGGGGGGGGGGGGGGGGAGTTGGAGATACTGGCCTACTACTGGCGCACGAGACCGGTTTCATCCGACAGAGGTGTTTTGTGAAGATGCGTTATCTCGGTTGAGGAGCTGCGATAAATGCGCTGGTCATGTTGGAAATGGCGGGAAAACGATCCTGTATTTTCCCTGGTAACTGTGTAGCCGTTACCCCCTTCCCCCTCCCCCCCCCCCCTGCCCATATGATAACGGCCCTCCCCTCACACTTGACTCTCTGTTCTGTTGCGTTCTCTCGCCGACCACTTCTCTCTCAAGTCCTTTTCCTTTTGATTACAGCTAACGCTTTACACGCGTCATCCATCGCTCAAACCTTTTCCCTCTCGGCTTCTCGGAGGCCCGTTGACGTCTTCTCTCCGCCATCTCTTCTTTCCCATCTCTACCATTTCTTCTTTTTTTTCGTCTCCTCGCCTCTGATCTTGTTCTTCATGCCTCCGGCCCTGTTCTTCCTCTCTTCTGCCTCTCTGTTTCCCCCCGTCTTTCGTCTTCTCTCTGGGTAGGTTCACGTCTTTCGGCTAATTTACCAATAGACTAGAAATTACCTCTGGGAAGATCAATGGTTATCTGGTTTCCCCAGGCGACTGCCCCCCCCCCCCCCTATTACCTCACGCCTTTCCACACTCCTGCAATACTGTGTTTTTATTACAGGACAGCTGCAGGCAATCGGACCATTTCATTCCCTCGGTTATGAATTCAGTTAAAGAGTGAAATAAAAGAGTGAAATAAAAGAGTGGACCATCTCCATTCCTCCCCCGTTAGATTGCTTTCTTAATCGTTTCCGTCCTGCTCCCGTGATGTCTTTCATCCAAAAATTGACATCGAGTGCAGAAAAGGTCCGTTTGAATTGCCTCGCTGATTCCTCAGAGTTATGCGCCCGCACGCACCTTCGCACGTGTTTTCCCACGCACACGTTTTTTCGTCCACCGCTCGACCTCACCTCGCTTCCTCGCTCCCGCTTCTCCCCGCGCACGTGTAGGGTGACTTTCCCTCCCGTCCGAATTCCCACGGGAAGCGAAATGGAAATCGTGTGTACGCTTTGTGTACGGATGCTGCATAATGTATGCGGGTCAGAGACCGACGAGACCGTGCCGGCTGCTGTTTAACTCAGGTCAGCGATTTCAAATTTATTTGATTGCGCCGCTGCCTCAACGCTAACGATGAAGTCAGCCGCGCAATGCAACGCCGGGGTGAATAATCGTGCCTCCGCCCCCCTCCGCTTTAATGTTCTCGATATCTGTGCTCTCCCGCGCCTCTCTGTCCATCTCTCTCATCATGCTCTTTGCGTCCCTTTTTTTCCTCTTCTCATCCCTCCCTTCTGTCGTTTTCTCCCCAGGGTGTCCGTATGCGACGAGGACAAGCTGACGCACAACGAGTTCATCGGGGAGTCGCGGGTGGCCCTGCGCCGCGTGAAGCCCGACCAGACCAAACACTTCAACATCTGTCTGGAGCACCCGCCTCCTGTGAGAGTGAGAGAGAGAGAGAGAGAGAGAGAGAGAGAGAGAGAGAGAGAGAGAGAGAGAGAGAGAGAGAGAGAGAAGATAAAAGTTGGGGGAAGAGTTGGGGAAATGGTGGAAGGAAATAAAGGTGGAATTTGAAAGCCGGGTAGTGAGAATGAAAGGAGGAACATTGGAGCGTGTGAGAGAGGCGGGGATGCTCGGATTCACCGGGGGGGGTAAAGCAACATCCAACGCGTCTGGCTCACGAAGCTCATCTCCCGTTGTCCCTTTTCGCCATGGGGGGGGGGGGGAGGAAAAGGAGGGATGTGGAAGAGAGCGAGAGGGAAGCGGCAATAGGAACGCGTCATTCCTATGATTAGGAATGGTCAGACGAATGCTTTCCCAGCATACCTCAGCGCCAACCCAGATCTCTCTGTAATGGAGATTGTGTTGGAGTCGGTCTGATACCTATTCATAATATGCCACAAACAAGCCTGTATTGTTCCGGGCTAAATGTCAGTATCGGGCCGCATGCTGCAAAGGGTTTAAATAGAGATGGTGAGAATAAAAGGGAAGGGGGCGGGGGGGGTGGGGGGGGTGAGGGAGGCGGGGGAGGCACATCAATAGACAGGGAAGCAAGTCAGCGAGTTGATAAAACAAGTGGATTAAAAATAAAAGTGTGTGTGTGTGTGTGTGTGTGTGTGTGTGTGTGTGTGGCATGCTGGGTTTAGATTGGCCTTCTAAGGTGAGTGGCCACTTGGCGATCAAACGCTAAACCCCCTTTGTCATCCAATAGAGGTCCTGTAATTTTCCAAGTGGAATTACCCTCAGCCTCTCCATTCCTCCCCCTTTCTTTTTCTCGGCCCGTTTGCACCTGCTCGCCATCCCGTTTCCTCACTCTCTCTCTCTCCCTCTCTCTCTCTCTCTCTCTCTCTCTCCCCCTAGCTGCCGTCACCCACTGCCATGAGTGCAGCCCTGAGAGGGATCTCCTGCTACCTGCGAGAGGTAAAGGACCGTCAAACCCCTCGTCCGCCTCCATGTCACAACCCCCCGTGACTCTCCCGTCTTTCACCGCTGCTAATTTGCCCTGTTCTCCCGCGCGAACACCTGCCTCCCCCGCGTCTCGCCGTTTTTTGTTTTTTTTTCTCCCCCCCAGGCCGTTTTTGACGAGTCGCCTTTACCTGTCGGACCGGCGCCCGGCCTTCCGTATCTCTTCCTGTCTTTCCTATTCGTCTGGCTGTTTATCTACAGCCGCCCTAATGACTTGCTTTCTATCGATTTGGTGTTTAGTCGATTTATTACCAAATGACTGGGGCAAATTATCCTTGCTAATTGCTTTTGCCCGCGTTTTTCAAGTCTCGTTCACACCAGATGGTGCATTGGCAAGTCGCATTAAAGGTTCCCAGAGAGAGAGGAGAGAGAGAGAGAGAGAGAGAGAGAGAGAGAGAGAGAGAGAGAGAGAGAGTTGGGGAGAAGAAGGGGGCAAGCTGTTGAGACAATTAGAGACAGGGAGGGAAGAGGAGGAGGAGGAGGAGGAGGAGGGAGGGAGGGAGGGAGGCGGGTGACATATTGATCCCGTCACCTTTGTCCACCACTTGCCTGGAGATAAGACTTAATGAGAGATGGGGAGATACAAAAGAGAGGAGAGATTTTGTGAAAACAGAAGAGCGACGGCACAGAATCCATTTTACATGCAAGTGCAAGACGTTTGCCAATACTATGTTTAATGGGCCCCGGCAAGCTGATCCATACGTGTCACTGAAAGGTAACTACACGCCTTCTGGAAGAAATGTGCATCCGCAGTGACAAAAAAAGACTCTCGGAATAGGCAAAGGTACATCCTTGCTATAAATAACATGCATGTATTGGTGCTGTTGGCTGTGAGGGTGAGTCATGGTCCTGTGAGAACATCATCTTCCCCCCCTCTTACCCGCGGTTGCTGCTTTCTTTCATCTGTCACTTTTAATCTACTCTGCTGCTACGCTTGTTGTCAAAATGCTTTGATCACAGTTTGATGCCGTCCATGGCACACATGCAGGCCAGGAGTGACAAAATGCATTAGTGTGCCTTAAAGGGGGAGATTTCGGTGCCACCGGACCGATGACATGTCGTGTTTATCAGTCGCTTCAGATGCTGTGGCGATAATGGGGTTTGGGAATATACTCTCTTTTGTGCCGCGGCGGGACCGGGTGGAGTGGAGTGCAAATGTGAGATGTGATGCTCTCTGGGTCGGATTATAAATAAGTTGAGAGCTGAAGTACGGCGGCTACCGGGGGACACTCTGCTGGAGGAAGCATCGATCAATCCCGGCCGCCCCATAAAAGGCTTTTCACCGCGACTGCACTCCTACATTTGCTCGGCTTGTTCCATCAGCAGGTCACAGCACTCATACGAAGAATCCTTCTTCACCCTGCGCTCAAAACAACTTACCTAACAGTCGCAAAACCTTTCTCTGACTCTTCTCCTTCTTTTTTTCTTCCCTTTTGCACACGCTCTCGTCCCCAGTGGGAGACCGAGCAGCACAGGAGTCTGGAGGAGAGGGGCCGCTTGCTGCTCTGCCTGCAGTACCTCCCGCCGGCCAGCGAGGGCGACGTGAAGGGCGAGGCCAAGGAGAGGGCCCGCGGCGGGCTCTGCGTCGGCGTCAAACGCTGCGCCCACCTGGCGGCCATGGACGTCAACGGCTACTCCGACCCCTACGTCAAAACGTGAGGACCACATCGAAGGTCTAGCTGATGCAAAAAAAAAAAAAAAAATTTCTTTCTTATACCAAAATATGTTGTATTTCTGTCTACACGCAATTGACAGAATTTTAGAATGTGATGGACGTCTTATTTACCACAGTCACCGATGAGTACACAACACACTATGTAGACTGATGGAGTGATATCTCAGCGTGACCTATCCACCCCCAGTCTCCCTCCACCACCCTCCCGTAATACCACCAATATAATATCATGTGCGGTGATAGCTGGCCGTCGGCTCTTATTGGGCCCATGCATCACCCTACTGTTACCGCTCGTGTTGATGGATGGTTTGAGTTAACCCCCTATGAGGTTACGGTGATAGATGAGGGCGGCTTCCCCCTGGTTAAAAGCCGATGTGAAACGTGTCACCCGTTCATCACGGTAATTGTGATGCTGCATCGTGTATCGGCAGCCTTCAGAAGAGATTGAAAAGGCATCCTGGAGGTAAGGGATGCGGGAGAAGCGCTAAGACGCTACAAGTGTGACAGTTTGTGTCATGGAGGTCCAACTGGAAAAATAAAATAAAAATAGTGTCTGTGTGTGTCAGCGCCAGAGAGGGCTGGAAAGGTCCCTGGGTTGAGTGATGCACACTGACAGAAATTGGACAAATGAGCTGAAAATTCCCCCCCTCCCCACGTGTTCCTGAACGCTGCTCACGGCCTTGAGTTGCTCCCGGAATGAGTAAAAACTCTACGGTGGTTACAGAACAAGCGCGGCATACAGATAGGCATGCCACCATGTTTGTCTCGCACCAACACACACCAACCCCCCCCCCCCCCCCCCCCCCCCCCCCCCCCCCCCATCCTTTTTTTCACCATCATCTCCTTCTCTGCATCCCTGAAGCTGAACTTTTCTCTCCCATTTCGCTGTAGCCGCCCTAAACTTACACCTCCCTCACGCATTACATACAGCGTATTACATATAGCGCGCGATGTGAAATTGTTGCGGTTGGGTTTTTTTTTTTTTTTTTTGCCCTTTGGCAGCAGCTTATTCCCAGATGCTCTGTTGTGTCTGAGAGCGTGTGGGAACATACGCTTCTCCCAGGCTGTGGGTGGTGGGTGGAAAGCAAATTTGAAAAGAGATTCGCTATGCGCGCTCTCTCTCTCTCTCTCTCTCTCTCTCTCTCTCTGTCTCTCTCTCTCTCTCTCTCTCTCTCTCTCTCTCTCTCTCTCTCTCTCCCCGTGCCGACTTAAAAATATCTTGAGAATTTAACAGCAGCAAAGGGAAGCCATGCTGAGCTGTTCCATCTCTGCTGCTGGACAAGCACAACAACAAACCAAACCTGGATTGTTTTTCTCCCCCCCCCTCAATGGAGATTAAGGATTAGGCTCGCACCATGTCCATGTACATCCAGCCACCGTGCTCTCTTAACGCCAAAGTGGAAATGATGATTTCCCCATATGAAAACAAGCTTAATGTGAACTTCAGGTAGACTTCAGTGGTATTTGCAGCTCTCTCTCTCCCCCGGAGGCAGGAGTACTTCTTTCAACAGCACTGCGCCTTGGGAATGATAATGAACTGCTCTTCCTCACATGTGACAGTCTCACATTCCTCTGTCTCAGGTACCTCAAGCCAGACCTGCAGAAGAAATCCAAGCACAAAACGGCAGTCATTAAAAAAACTCTTAACCCTGAGTTTAATGAGGTAGACATCCGTGTGTGTGTGTGTGTGTGTGTGTGTGTGTGTGTGTGTGTGTGTGTGTGTGTGTGTGTGTGTGTGTGTGTGTGTGTGTGTGTGCAGGCCTTTGGGAATTACAGCCACATTCACCATGTATGTATAGCGACAGCTCATTTAGAGTTTCAGTCAGTCCACCGAGACTATACTGTGTACAAAGACAGCCAATTATAGTCTGCACAACATTTTGTTATCTGCTCCCTCGTCAGCCAGCATTTTGAACTGCTAGACAAAGGCTGTTGGAGTGTCGATCAATATGATCAATATATTCTCTCCCCCCCTGTTTTCCACCCAGGAATTCTTCTATGAGATCTCCCTCACAGAGTTATCCACCAAGACTTTGGAGGTCACAGTCTGGGACTACGACCTGGGAAAGTCCAACGACTTCATTGGTGGGTTGTCACCGCAAACACTGAGAACTCATAATTCCTGAGATGTTTTGCCAAAGATATTTAGAGCAAAATGAGGATCTTATCTGCTGTCATTGCACATACAATCTCAATATATTTGTAATTTCCAGGGTTTGGTGCGAAACAGTGATCAGTGACATTTTGGCTGAAAACAAGTGTTGTATATGAATGGAAAGAATATCTTAATCTCTGTAAAGATATGAATGGTCCCTATGTTAGTAAAATGTCACTTACGCCCCTCTTTGTCTGCATTGGCTAGGGGGCATGTCCTTAGGATGCCACTCACAAGGAGAAACTCTCCAGCACTGGATAGACTGTCTGAAGAACAAGGGCAAGAAGGTGGAGCGCTGGCACACGTTGACCAATGAGCTGCCCGGAGCCACATTGCAAGATTAAAACTGTACTGTTATTGGCTACTGAAGACTGGATGGGAGATCATTTCACCGCATGTTCTGAAGATTGTCTGCATGACTGAAGGATTCATATGCTACTTACTTTGTGTCGTAAATGATCCTAATTCATAAGAACACACCCAAAGAGGTCATACATTGGGGATGTACAAGTGGATCGAAAATCTAGGGGCCAATTTGCTGGGACACAGAAGTGTGAAAGGAGAACGTCCACTGAGATCCAATACTTGGATCTCAATAGAGACCATTATCCATCAAACCATCCAAGCTTACAGTATGAGACTTTTTCATAATCATATTCATAGGGATCCATGCCCCCATCTCTGCCTCAACGCTCCTCCGCCTTGCCTCATGCTGAACAGTTCCCAACCGACAAGGAAATTGAAATCGTAGAGGAAAATAAGAGGGAGGAAGTTTTATTATTCTGTTATTTATCCCTCATTATTAAGCCGTCAGTTTTTTTCTCCATTAACACCTGACGTGAAAAATCCATCTTCCCACTCGTCTTTTTCACAGCCAACATACCTCTCCCTTGCAATAACCTTTTGCCTAATGCTTCCGAATACTTCTAATCGGTCTTAATAATGTCAAACATTTTGTATCCACTGATCTGATTGCCATCGCAGTGCCTGCAGATGGCAATGCAAGAAACAGCGCACCTGATGAGATAATTGGTTCTTCCATGTTAATGGTTCGTGTCAGTTACTTGCATGTTTGGTGTTAAAACTGTGACTCTCCGGGGGGGTTTTTTTCAACGTAAAAGGATGAAAATTAATTGTATTGTTCCAGTTTATCCTGAGGTATTTTACTTTGAAAGCTCCACCAATAACACATTTTGTTTGATTCAATGGTGATCCCCCCCCCCCCGCCCCCAGTTGTGTCACTCACAGTTCTTTGACGTGTCAACTCAAATGATGTCACCGTGCCAATTTCCTGTTGACTCACTGATGTTAACTTCACTGGGCTTTAACTTTACTTTCGCATTTTGTTATTAGTAAGGGTGTCGTTGACAGAACAACAAGCTTCGAATCAAGATTGCTTTGCGGAGAGCTCCTGTCGTGCATGATTACGTCCTGAAACACAGTGAATGACGTCATCAGCCATTGTTTTATTTTTGCATCACTGACACGGATGGCATCTGGAGCCTGACAACTCTCCTTGGTGTTGACCGAGCTGCATTTTACCTGTGCTCGGTTGCATGTGGTAAAAGAGGCATGCTGAAAATAACGGTGGTGTTAATATGTACATATTTATTGTGTATCACTTGCTTTGGCTGTTTGTCCTCAGAACTGTGCATGAATGTTTTTCATAAAATATTCAGATTGATTTATGGTGTCTCTTCCTGGTTTTTTTTCTGGCCACTTTCTGCAGCTGATGTTCACACAACGCAATAAGGACGATACCACCACCTAGTCTTCAGTATTTGCACCTGCAGTCTTTGCACTGCCGGTAATGTGAGCAAAGCACGAGCAAACATGAGCGAACAAACGAACAACAAAAGATAATGGGCCTCATTCACAAAAAATTTCTTAAATTATTCGTAAATTTGTCGTATTTATGTGCGTAAGAAAAATACCAACGTGGGATTCATGAAACATGCGGGAAACCTCGATTTGTGTGTAGAACAGGTGTACATTTGATGAATGCCAATCGTTTGTAAATTGCATGCGCATGCCTGTTGAAGCCGGTTTGCATAGGTAAGCGCTGTTCAACACCGTAAAAGGCTGCAGACTGAAGGGTGGTGTGCAAGTAAAACATGAAAGAGGGAAAATGGGAACTTTGCGGAGTCCGAAATGGAAGTGTTGCGCGCATGAGAAAAAAACCAACAGAGCATCAGCAGCCGAGTCACAAGAACTGATAAAAGTAAAGCATGGCAAGAAATTAGTATTGCTGTCAATGCTGTTTCAGCAGAAACACACACCGCTCCTGAGGTAAAAAAAGAAAAAAGAAAAAAAGAGGAACAGTTCGATATGAAACTAGATTGCAAAAAAGTATAAGGAGAAGCCACAGGAGGACAGCAGCACTGAGCCGCTATCCGACACGGATCAGAGGATCAATCAATAATAGGAGAGACCTCACTGTCGGGTGTCCAGTCGGCACTGGAGTTGGACACAGATCAAATCCAGGCTGCATCTTCATCAGATGGCAGGACTGTGGTATTGTATTTGTAAGGCATCCAGTCCATGTGATCAACCCATTACAAGTTTGATAATCTTGTGTTGTTATGAATCAGGACAGTTTGGCAAATACGCCATTTCAGCCTATTAGGTCTTTTTTTCTACAAGGCCACTGAAACATCTTGTTGTTGAGGTTTGGCACTACTGTAATTGTTTTTTCATAAAGAATAAGCCGTTCTAAGAGCCTTCCCGCATGTTTCCAAACAGACAAACAAATTCCCCGCGTGTTTCCAAACACACGTAGGATTTGATCGTACTGACGAACAAATTCAGAGACGAACAAAATGATGAATCACACTATCTTCGTAGAAACGTTCGTACGAACGTTTTACGATCAAATCTGATCTTACGAACGTTTCGTGAATGAAGCCCATTGAGTCTGGAAGGTTGCTGTATAATGTGGGCTGGCAACTATCCACTGCTCTAACTCTTGCTGTGAAATCTAATAAAAGCATATCCCTTACTTCAAATCTTTTAATTCACTCAGATGTGTGTGTGCTTCATCAGCTTACTTAGATTTGGCTTTGTGGCAAATTCAGTGTTGGTTCAGGAAAGACAGATTGGATGATGATCCTCACACCACGGTTACACAAAAGACAAAAAACCATTACCATGATTCTTGTGGATATTTTCTCCCTTCTCGTTGCCATTCTGTTATAATCTATTGATCCCCTAAAAGATTGATTGAACCTTTCACTTGTCTGAGGTCAGATTGCGGGGTTGGCTACAGAACAGCGGCACATAGTGGTGCAGGGTTGAGCCCAAATTAATTGACCAATGATTTATTTTTGTCTGCGCACATAAAATTGCTAATTGATCAAGAGGCAATTAGTTACTAGCTATTACAATTATGAGGTGAGTGTTGTCCTGGTTGATTCCATCATTTCCCTCTGCCGTTCAGCTTTCGGTTGCTGTAGCTGAGCTGCTATGTAGGAGACGGAGAGCAAGTCATGCGTTTAAAGTACACGGCTGCAAAATTATTTTTATTGCAACATTATTCAGATTTCTTCATTTCCATGAACTGGCTGGAGGCTGTTCCCTCAGATTTAGCCGCTTGAGTACCGCGCACACACGCAGCAATCTCAAATGCAGCTTCCTATGGTTTGATGGGAGCCGAGCAGTTCGTTCCATGTGACTCCCGTAGTTGGAAGTCACAGTCGAAAATCGACTCCGGGCTTTTTGGAGGTCGCGCACCACTACCCCCGCTAACCCCCGGAGCCGGTTGGGATTCAGTGTTTTGCTCAAGCACACTTCAAGCAGCACGCCCCAGATCCCGCCGGTTCAGGGAGGGGAAACGGTATCTTTAAATCGGGGTGGAAGGGTGGAAGGGCCCTCGCCGGGAACCTTCCCAGTGGCAAAGAGCTGTGACATACTGACAGATTAAATCTTCCCCTCCATTTCAGCACTAGCAGATTTTAGCTCTTACAGAAAAGAACTTCAGTGATCCTTTAAAAATGTAGATAATGGAAAGATACTATACAAACCCCCTATAGGAATATTATAGGAATATGATAGTGATACTGTAGAAGATTAAAAATAAGGTCACACCACCTTTACTGATGACTGAGAAAAAGCATATAGGATACAGGATACATGCTGCTTCTAATAATAGTGTATTATTATTATTATTATTATTATTGGTTTGAGTGTTTTTTATGGAAGAACTCAGATAAGCATTTACGTCTGTTCTGTGGGAATGAAAGCGAATGGATCGATAGCAAGCCGGATACAAGCAGACTTTTACATGATATTCTGCAGCTGCATGGCCCAAAATCCAAGTTTCTTCCTGCACAAGAACAAGGCACGGTGACTTGAAATGAACGGTCCAAATTAAGCCGCAGACTCCCCGGTGCCCACTGGACTGAGCACCAGCTCCCTATTTGGCAACGAGTGTGAAGCCGCTGCAGCTTGAATTTGGAAGATATTGCAAATCACCCACGACATTCGGATCATTGTTTTGAAGCTGCAGAAACTCGTGTTAAGATTTAACTCGTCATCTCATAACAATAAAGCTGCCTGCACAATAAACTAGACATAATAGGAATATTGTAAAACCATTGAGGATTAAAAGAAATACCACAAAGTGTGATAATGTCACTATAAGCCTGTATAGGAATATTAAAGTGATGTTTCATCTGAATCCACTCTCTCAGGATGTAATGTTCATTATAGGACCTTCAGTGAGCTTCATCGCCACCTAGTGAGCGTTGTGATGAAGAGTCCCTGAGTGTGACGCGCCTGCTGGTTAACATGGATGCACTTTGACAGGTCTGTCTCTGTAATGCGCTCACAGTCAGACCTGCAGAGGACCTTGCCACATGCAGGATGCACAAATGCTAGCTTAACATTTTATTATATTAGAGATAGTATATATTATAAGGCACTATGGTAGAAGACAGATCTGCATGTATTTTTCAAAATTGACAAATTGCACCAATTATAAATTATGTCTGTAGACAGCAAGACAAGTGGATAACCTCGCAACTCCCACACAGCAAAATCCTGAGTGTTCATTTAACTCTGAACGTGTAAAACGCAACAGTGCTTATGTAAGTGCACACCCATCAGAGTTCATGTAACTGATAGTTTACACAATCCTCCAGTCAACATGTCAACTAAAAATCTATTCTTCAGACTGGAATAGAGTGTGTGTTGACTCTCGCTCTGGTACTAATATTCCTGGAGGAGTTTATTAGTTGACGGTGCTCAGCAGCAGACTACAGTACAGTGCAGTGCCTTTCGGAAAGGGCCACCAACGCAGACTACATTCAAACTGGGAAGTTGTGCAATTATGGCATCCCATAGCAAAGAAATAGTTATTGTTCACGTCGCTTACGCTGACTCTGCTGCCCACACAGAATAGAATAAATGTATAATTTCTATAGGCATTATATAATATTGCAAATGAATGCCATAATAGAGCCACAGGTCAGAATCCCAGTCTGCTGTTTCTTCCCCATGCAGGCTGGCAGGGTGATCGTGATGTAACGCGGCGCTGCCAAGCTGATTCACAGCTAGTGTTTATCTGACCCAGCTGGGCGATCTGTGACCCACTTACTGCATCTGGATGTGTCTGCCTGGTTCTCATCCCATCCTGACTACTGTACAGGCTACTGTAAGATTCTCTGCATGGAGAAAAAAAAAAGGGGGGGGGGGGGAAGGGGGATTAGGGGATTGTGTCATTCTCAGATGGTGTGAATACAGATTAGCTCCTACTAAAGTGGCTGATTTTTACTGTGGGTTGTGGAAGCTCCCATGTAAACAAAATGAGAGATCAATTTCATATGGAATACGGCCTTTAATATGGATTTCTACTTTTTTCTATGCCCAATACAGACAAGCAGACTCCCCTCCAGTATTTTTGCTTATTCAGAGAGCTGGAAAGGAGGAAAACACAGGAGTTCAATTTTGGTAGGATTTTTTGGAGGTCCAGACTGAACCGGTCGACCATCTCGACTCACCCTTTTTGTTTATTCTCCCACCATGAAGAGACAGACAGAGTACAATTTTGGGCTTTAAGAGAGTACATTTTGTACCTGTTGGCTGTTCCAATGCTAAAACATGCCATTAGGGTACAGGAATACAGTCCTACTGATCTGGATACAGCCTTTAAATGTTCAATGCTGTGAGTGTGACTAACTATGAGTAAAGATATTCAATATTCAATTCATACGATATTGTTAGAAATGCATACATGAAATAGGGAAGTCAAAGTGACCAGCATCTGTACTTTGGTCAATAAGTCCTCATCATATCATTATTGTATTTCTTCCCCATCTCTGCTCTACTGGCTTACAAGAGCAGGCACTGTTCCATCAACTTAAAGACTTGTAAAGTACTTAATGCCAGTTGGAGTGAAATATAAGACTGATTTCACATTGAAAGAAAGAAACTGTAGATCTAGAATAACAGCGCACCAAGACCTCTAAAACTTAAAAACACTACATTTAAGACGATTGAGCTTATATAATATAATAACACATTTAACACTTTTCCAGGACCTACATCCCTGAAACACATGCATGCTGCACATTTTCTCTCTCTGCCAGTACATTGTAATAAACAATCTCCTTAATGGCTAAGCTCCCTGCCAATCACTCACTTTTGACCCTCTGATTTTCTCTCTCCCTCCACGCTTCAAAATCACAGCACTGAAACAGACAAATGTCATGCAATGTGTCTTTATTATGAATGTGCTTCAGAAGCATATAATATTCCTTGTGCCAGGTCGTCCTCGTGATTTCAAATTTGACTTCTATCATAATCGTACATTAATAAAAATCCACAACATGCCAATAACCACAAAGAGTATAGTCGCCCACTGGACAGTTTCTCGGCCTACGTTAGAAGAACTACTCAACTCATATCGACTACAGAATCCACAATATTCAGCTTTATATCTGCAGAGTACATCAATTGATTACAATTAAATTTCAAATACTAACTGAGGAAAAGTGTCTTCTGATAATCAATACAGAGAATTGACCGCAGGTCGGTGTTGCAGATTGATGAGACGTTGAAGTCAGGGCATATTAAACATGAGGAGCCTCTATATGTATTTTCCGGTTGTTTCAGATCACAGTGAGAATCACAGGTTATCCACTAGCATCGCTAACCGCTCACACCTCCTGAAAGCTTTCCTCCCGCCAACCATTCCTGAGCCAAGCGTAGGGTTTCACAAACGCCTTTTCTTTTTTGCAGTGCCAACCCGTCCAAGCTAAAACTCCACAGTTTCGGTTAACGCTTTCTCCCCCCCCCCTCTCTCTCCCTTCCACAAGTTGTAATTGGCTTAGAGTGAAATATCCCACAGTCTGTCTGGTTTCACACTGCATCTCCACCCCGTGTGCCAGCATGAGGCTACGGTGGCACCCGGGCAATCCATTTGACTGCAACCACAGTGAATAGACTATTACATTTGTTAGCCAAATACGCCCATACACATACAACACTACCACCGCCTGCCAACTGTGGCTCGGTACTGTAAGAGCATCATTACGAAATTGGTTCAAAAATTATTATTTTTTTGCAAATGAGCTTTTAGAAACATTATCAAAAAGGTAGGCGGTTTATTTGTAGCAACTTAGCTTCACTGAAAACTGAAGAACAGTGCATGTCTGTAATGTAGCTACTGTGGGTTTTAGTGCACATTTACCCTTCCATACGGTGGTGAATGAACAGATCAGTCACAGTGAGGAAAAGAGAAACATTTTCCTCTCTACAAACAATTTACATATAAGAAACTTTCCCTCTGATTTTGTTTTTTGGCACGTTTTTTCCCCCCCTTTGCTGCAAGACATTTCGTAATCCCTTCCATTTTTAAACCCCCATAGCAGGTCCTTGGTAAGCCTCTTTTTTTTTTATGTCCCCCATCCTCTTCACCACACATGCACTCAAGTCTCAAACACAAGATGTATGGCAGGAGTCGTTCGAAATTGTGGGAAGGATACCCAGTGTTGGAAACAGTGAAAAAAGAAGAATAAACGGTGAACGAATGTGTTTCTTCTCTGCGGAGGAGACGGACGCATTCCTCTTCTGTGATTGCGGTGGTGCAGCAGCAGCAGCAGCAAATCCCCGAGCCTCTCCCGTGTGTCCGAGGGGATTTAACGGCAAGCTGGATTTCTGCCGCATCCTGTCGGCGGTGCAGTGAAGGATGGACCTGCCTGGCAGACATTTTGTTGGGACTTGAAGCTGTGAGGCACACACAGACAGACACAGACACACACACACACCATCCGCTGGTCTCTTGTTTTCTAGTCCGCCTCGTCAGTTCTGCGGAAAGTTCTTTTTCAAAAAAGGTCTGAATGTGCTGATCACAAAGGGACCGACTCTTCCAGGCTGTCAACTCTCCTCCCCAATCGATGGATCAAGATGGACAAAAAAAAAAAACCTGACTCGGAGCAGCAGCATCTTGCACGTTATTCGTCCATTAGCAAAAGGATTTATATAGATTACAGAAAGATTAGTAAGCACTGTATATCAGGTGTATATTTGTCACACATCCAGGTAATGACTAGGCGATAAAAGAGACAGGTGGTGCAGGTGCGGGCCAGGGTGGGGCGGGGCGGGGCGGGGCGGTCGCCTCATCCAGTTTCACCCCGGGGATGAAACTCAGGTTTTCACATTTACTAAAGAGAGGAAGAAAAAAAAAAAAAGAAAGGACAGCACATTAGTTCAGCAGCTTGGTTCTGCAACGTAATATGGACGTATACACTCACAGACCACAGAACAGTTATGCAATGAGGAGAATGATGAGCTTGCTGTTGAGCCCCAGAGCCCTTTAACTCTTAACTCTGTGTACAGTTTCTGCTCCGGTCGCCGAGTCGGTTAATGAGGACATCCCTCGGCTTAATAAGAACAGGCCGCGACTTTGTTCAATCAAAAAAAACAAACATACAGAGTAGCGCTAAGTATCTGCTTGAACGCCAGTGGAAAAGGAGAAGAACGTTTTACTGACTGACTCACTCGTGCATTTAGCTGGATAGGACCTGGAGAAATACTTCCTTTACCCGTCATCCCAATCCCTTTAGAGATTTGTCTTTGGGACATGAGTGCAGGAGCAGATCAACAACTCACATCCTGACACATATGATACAACAGCACCTCAACCTTTAGTGCAAGCAGACAGTGCGGGGCCGACTGTACACATCACTGCATATACACAAAGAGCAGTCTGACGTTCAGGCTTAGAGTCCGGTGGTGTAATGGAGTAACACAGCATGAAAATGTAGTTTTGAGTTCTGATCTTTCCTAAGACTACAGCACCGTAGTAGATTTAAGAAATAATATTGCTTTTATTAAAGGATTACTAAATTATTGCACATAATCTTATACTTTACTTAATTTATTACCGTTTGGTGACAAAGTAGTCCCAAGCAATGACCAACGTTCATCTGACCTGCATATAATGTTTTCCCTGTTAGGCCGATATTTATAGCGGTGTAATATGGACTCGAGGCCGTTGCCATGGTACGTGTGGTATAGAGCTCAAAACGTCAAGTTCAGGAAGTACAAATTCATAAATCACCACAAGGAATTTGATTCTCAGCCACAACGGAGTAACCGTACAAGTTCGGCTTACCATGAGCTACGAGATTGTGACGGTATGTACTATATATCCTGTTGAAGCCAGAAGTCAAAGAAATCGTGTTTTATTCACAAATTCCCGGGGAAATACTACACTACCCACAATCCTAGCTCGAGTTCCACCAATCGAGACACCGCTGTTACCAGGGGGATGTTTACAATCAGGACTGACCGAGCGAACGTACTCCATCGTGGTTTCTCTGTCAGACATGATGTTCTTTTTTCAGGGGTGAGGAGGAGCGTGGGCAGGAGATAAATCACTACAAAGCGTTGAGAAATCAGTTGAAAGAGAGGGAAAAGGGAATCAATGAAATCACCCGCAATCCCACGTTTTTAAGTTTTCTCTGAATCGATTGTTACAAGGCCATGATTCATCTCGTAGCAGCTTGGTTCGGTTCCTGATTTAAGATCCTTCATATAGGGGTTGTCTGAAATGTCGATGGAGAAAATTTATGGGAAATTTACTTCCAGGAAATTTTAAAAAAAGTGGCCGGTTACGTTTCAGCTCTGTAGGATATATATATCACGGCTATCGACCAATCAGAGGGCTGGATTCAACCTTGTTCACGATACGGACTAGACAGTAACATTAATGTGATCAGTCAGTTTCACAGATTGTGTAAAAAAAGTACTAAATGATAATGTGATGGAAGACTAATGAATAGTGAAAGTAGCGGGCTGCTGTCAGCTCCCGTAGCAGGGGGGTTGGGAGACAGTCCAGTAATAGCAGCTAACATAACTGGATGTTGGGTAATGATGTCATATGAAGTTCAAAAGGTCAGAGGTGGGACACTCACTGGCCAGGTTGACGATGCAGGCGATGATGATGACCGTCCCCCCTACTAACGACACCACGGAGAGCAGCTTGGCCACACGTCCCAGACGCACCGCCCCGTCCAGGTTCCCCTGTTCCAGACTATTCTTGGACTAGGAGAGGACCAAACCATCTGTTAGTGTGGGTTTGAGACAGAGAGAGAGAGACACACACACACCTAATGCAAACATAGAAAAGCTTCAGAATAACACATTGTAAAGTTGCTGTCAGTGAAAAATTTGTTTTAATTCTGATAAAAAACAAGAACAAAAAAAACCCCCAAAAAGCTTAAAAAGGAGAATATTTAGATAGATAATAGATAAACAAAACACGTGAAGAACTGTCCCTGTGCCTACCATGACGGCGTAGACGAACCCCACGATGTTGATGGGCCAAACGGGGCAGAAGCAGGCCAGCACGGCCAGGACGAGGTAGTCTTTAGCCTTGGTCCGGTCCAAGGGAGGGTTGGTGGCGATGCTGGAGTGGCGGGACAGCGACGGCCTCGGGGAGAAGGCGGTGTAGCCGATGGAGCTGGCCCTGCTCCCCTTCCGGGTCTTGCCGTGATGGGGGTGGTGGGAGTAGGAGATGGAGTGCTGTCTTCTGGGAGGAGAGGAGATGACCGGAGAGGTGGTCTCTGCAGAGGCCGGGTGCATCCCGTTACCTGCAAGCAAGACGGGGAAGGGGAACGGGAACGGGGTGAGCGGATGTTTGAACTACCGGAGGGGGAATTCAAATGTGCGTGCATCCTGTGCAGTGCAGTGGAATCCAAAGTTAAATGGAATTCAACTTGCCCTGAGCTAGCGGACCAAGCGTACGAGTGTCTGTCCTGAATCCACCCCACACTGAGGTTACATTCGGCCACTTACTGTTCTCCAGATTCTCATTGATCACGATGACGAGCTCTCCTTTGGATTTGCTGTGGGGGGGCCGGGGACCGTCAGGGGCCGGTGCCGTGGATGAGCTGGTCATCTCGGACTACCGGGCAGGGGGCCTGGCTTGAGAGAGAGGAGTCTTGGTCCAGCAGCGACGGTTGGTCCTCCCCCGGCCAAATGGCAGGGGCCGCCATCGCGCTCACGGCCACACAGACGGGGCGAAAACAGTCCTGTCCTGCCGCTCGTGGTCCTGTCCTGTCCTGCCGCTCGTACACCTGGAGGGCCACACAACGCTTTAACTCTCGCCCACCTATTGCTTACGCTCTTGCTTCAAGCTCTGTTGGGAGTTTGAGTCAGCTCCATGAAATATGAGCCTTTGACTGTCATAAACCTCTTTACAATCCACTGTTACAGGTCACAACTCATCCCGGTTTTTAAACCACTTCTCATGCCATTTGGAATGAATAAGGTAAATAGATGACAATCATGGCCAATGCAACGCAGGCCTTCCTTAAAGATGTGCTTAGTTTCTAATAAAAGAAAGAGCCATGCCACATAACAAAAAGGTAGGCCACAATAGCAGGAGAGGACAAAGGGACGGCAGATGGAGGCAGTGTCCTTTGATATGATGCTTACACTGGCCCGTCCGTGCAGGTGTGTACATACCATATGCTATTATTTCATCATGTGTACACAAGCACCGTCCCCGGTTCCTCGGAACAGGGAGGGACGGGCGAGCAGAGGGCTGGGACAAAGCCACCGAGCGAGGAGAGAAGGGGAAACACAAGAGTGATGCCCATTAACTGCCGCTCATTTGAATTCAATGGATGCGTGCTGCTAAATTGCAACGATAAGCAGAAAATCCGGGCAGCTCGCGCTGGATTCTCGCATTCAAAAGCAAACACGGGAGAGGAAATGCAATGCAAAGCGGTGACGGGCAATTTGACGTTCAAAGCATGCGGGAGGAAAAACATCAAACTGACCTTTATCAGTCGCGCGCCCGTCTCAGTACACACGGAAGGTGCCTGGCTTCGGCATTTTCAGGCAAATCAGACGCGACCACCAGCACACATCTCTGAACCACCGCGCGCGAGCGACCGTGAACCGTCTGCCCCAAATGCGGGGAATTCCTTTGTTCAATGAGAAAGCTGGAGAGCAGAATTAGTTGCTTTTCTGGGCGATGCGCTGGGATGGAGTCTCCTAAATGGCAGGCTGGATCAGAGACTGTGGAGGGGGGGTGTAATAAATAAAGTGAAATGAACCAGACTACGTGCTGTGGGGAGGAGGAGGGAGGATGGAGGGAGGAGGGATGGTCCAGCCACTGTACTGACGCCGTTTAATAATTGGGCCAATTAAGATCGGGCCTGCAGTATCCAATAACTATTCTCAGTAACGATCCACCGATTTGTCAGAGGCGTCAGCTCGTGTACTGGAAGTGACATTTTAAGAAGTCATCACATGCTTATATGAAATAAACACACAACACTGACTGAGCTGGAGACGTTTATTAAAAAGCAATATTGCGCCACAAGGTGGAATAAAACAGTAACTACAAAAACATCGTTAAAAAGCAAGACAATTCATCTGATAGATGACAAAATAATGAAAGCTTTAAGATACGTTATATACATTAGACCCTTGGACATAAACTGGTTTAGGAAAAAATAAAAATCACTTCCCCATGGCACTCAGGATGTTTGCCTGAAAAGAAAGAAAAAGACAAAATGAGCTAATGAGAATTTCATGACAGCAGAAAGGAAAAAAATAAATAAAAATCAATGGTATTATCATCTTCTAAAATGTCTTTACTTAAAAGAAGGCAGACATTTTGCGGCATTACAACATGTATTGATAGACCTATTCATCACACTGGCTCACCTTCATGAAGGAAGAAAACCTTTTTTCTGTCATGCCCTCGAGTTTAGCCAAATCCTCCACCTGGAAAACAGAAAAAACATGTCACGAATCTCAACCGGTCACACAGGGAAACTTCACCATCTACACCTATCGAATATGAAATTCAGAATACCATAAAATTCAGTGGGTGTCTCAGAAAGTGAACGAGTTATGTGGGAAAGAGCTGCCATGATCTACCAAACAGGTCCATATAAAGTAAAGTCCATTAAGAGAATTCTGGTCAGCCTGGCATTTTCCCCACCAACCTTTGAGAAAAGACCATGGAGCTCCCGCCAACCCAGGATGAGTTTGGCCTTCTTGTCACCGATCTGCTGCAGACCCTTGAGGTCCTTGAGGGAGCCTGCGTTGAGCACCTGCAGGATCTTCTGCCTGGACTGCTCCAGTACCGACGTGTCAAGCTGGGACTCCCAGCCTTTCACATTCATGTTCTCTTTGCCCTCCGGCTCCTGGCAGAGAAATGAGCGCAATTAACAAAACTGCACTCCTGCCAAAAAGTAGTTTGGTTGAGCTAAATATGGTGGTCATTGACATTTTGACCAGATTTAGACCCAAATGGACAGTCTACACATCAGTTTGACTAGATGTCGTTGAACATACAGATGTTGTACATTTTCCTGAGGTGGCAACATTGGCTTAATGAAGTCTAGGCATCTTACAGTGCGGTGGCGCCATTTCACTACATCAGCTTGTATTCTCTGCAAAGTGTCAAGCTAAGCACAGACACGGCTCGGTTGCTGACCTCAAACTGGTCTGAAAGCTTCCCTTTCTTCTTGACGCAGACAGACTGTTTTTTGACAACTGCCAGTTGCTGAAGAGGCTGGAGCTGGGACACTGATGGGGGAAGACATACACACACTCAAATTGATAAAAGGCTACAGAGAAAAACAGTGTGCAGTGAATTAAACACAAGTTGACTGGGCAGAAAAACTAAATTGAACCAGGAACCTATTTTTGCATTGGAATAGTTACTATATCACATTTCTGTTGGGGAAAAAACAATATCGTGTTTCAAAGCCAAATGCACAAATGACACAATGCGATTCCCAAAGTTGCTGAGGGATGTAAAAATAGTTCCTCCTCATCGTCACTTGATACATTTTTTGGCTGATATATATTATAGACTGAGCCCTTGTATCAGGTTGCAGCTCATCAATAGCTCCAGTGATTCAACATGACGGAATTAGTCAGTGACCATCACAATCTTATAGGGAAATGTGGACAATAGGGGAAAAAACTAAACTAAGATTTGTGCCTGGGTCGTTTCTTTACCGAACACTTCTTTATTATACAGCAACATTTTAAGAAAATAAATATTTGTTACATCTACTGGCTGGGCATTATGGCTGTGACCCTTGCACTCCTTACTATTTGCTGCTTTTAATGTTGGCAATATAGGAAAATAAAGCATATTTTATTGTTGCACTCATTCCAGTTTTCTGGGATGTGAAAAAGGACATGTCTCTTGGAAAGTCAAATCAGTGATTTTCTGTTTCAAACAAAAAAGAAGACCTGAAATGGCCTCAACCCCATTTCTGACTAACCCTGTAAGGGTTGGACCACCGCCTGCTGCTTTTTGGGTTTGATGGCGGTGGACTGCTTCCTTTGGAGAGGAGCCAGGTTATTCTTGAAGATGGACTCCTGGCCGGTAGTGGACGGTTCTCCCGTCTGTCGCTTGAATAGCATGGCCTTGCTCTCAAACTCCCGTTGCTTCTCTTTGAGTTCCTGCAAAGAAAGGTTGGCACGAGTTGACCTTCACGGAGAAGAGCTATGAAGGTGACACATTCTGTACATTTCATCACAACTTAAGCTGCAGTGTTCAGAAGTGTGTGTAGGTGTGTGCGTGCCTGCGTGCATGTGTCTTCACCTGAATCTCCTTGCGAGACTGAGCCACATGTTTGACCATATTGAACCTATCTTTCTCCTGGCAGTCGATCATCAGCTTCTCCAGAGCCATCAGCCTGTCCAGCACCGACAGTTCTGAAGGACTGAGAGACACACACACACACACACACCAGATCAAGAGACAAGAAAAAGGGGGGGGGGGCAACAACAGAGGGGCAGGGTGACTGTGCGGTCAGCGGGGAAGAAACAGAACCTGAGACCTGAGGCTTTGAAATGCACTATGGCGTAATAGTCAACCAGGCTGAAAGAAACCATGCTGACAAGGAGAAGATCACAGACTAGGAGAAAGCATAATGCACCTGACAACAGATGGCATGAAAGGACAGCATGTCTCTACCCTGAAGAGTTACCAGTAGGCACAACAGCTGTAGCCAATGGCAGGGTGTTGCAGAGAGACTTGCTTTAAGCACCAGCTACCAAATCCTGGCCTACTGATCTGAGGCCATGACCTGTTTAAGATGCTGTAACATGGATGAGGAAGAGCATAGAAATCAACGAGAAAACTTAACCGATTAACAACAAGACACACTAAGGAATGAGTCATGCAGTCTGTGTGTGTGTGTGTGTGTGTGTGTGTGTGTGTGTGTGTGTGTGTGTGTGTGTGTGTGTGTGTGTGTGTGTGTGTGTGTGTGTTCTCCGAACCTGTGTGGGTGTGCTGGGGGTGAGGAAGCCTCCAGTTCGGTTTTCTTCTCGCCTTTCTGCCTCTTTTTCCGGGGCTCAGCACCGGACCCCCCCGCCTCGTGGTCCTCTCTGGTTCGTTTCACTGGAGGGGAAGGCAGAGGGAAATTAGCAGTTTGGTATTCAGTGCACTCAAGCAGCAGTGCTTGTGGGGTTCGCCCCAGAGTGTAAAGCAATAAAAAAAAAAAATAGAAGCAGCAAAATAAGAATAGTTATTAGATATTTCTCAAAAGACATTGACATTTTAGGAAAAAAACCCTGTCAGGCTCAGCCCTGGACCACCACCTTGACTCACCTTTCAGCACGGGCACAGTCACCGTTTCGCGGACGAAGGGCTTATTCACAATGAGTTTGGACTTGGTGGCGAAGTTGAGCGCGGTGAATGTATCGAAGTAGTACTTGTACTCGGGTGCGATGTTGGTGATCATAACGGAGTGCGCCGAGCCGCCCAGAGAGTCCTGCAGCAGCCGCGTCAGCTTGCTGTCTCGGTAAGGCACGCGGACGCCGCCGCCAGCGTTGAGCGAGTCCACCACTTTGCTGAGCGTGAAGAGGGACAGGTTGATGGCGCCGCTTTCCTTCAGGCGGATGCCCTGGTTGCCCGTGCGACGGTTGTCCTCGGACCCGGCCAGGTCCACTAGGTACAGCTTGCCTGTCTGCTGGCGGTGGGGCAGGGAGCGCTGGGTCCGCACCACCTGGCCAGAGGGGTTAGTGGACGGGGAGAAGGGTAAGGAGAAAGGGTTGGATCATGGCCATGTTAAAGTTTGAGTTCAGGCAGGCAGAAGGGGAGGGAGGGCCGTATGTATGAGATACAAGTTTCGATCATGAAAAGGTTAAGATGTGAGAAGTGGACGGGACACCAACAGAGGTCAGACAGGAGAGAAAATGGATGGATGGAGAGGAGATGAAAGAAGGCGATGGAAGGTTAGGATCAGGTAATAGGACGGAGTGGGAGAGACAGAAAAAGGACAGAAAGCCAGAGACAGTAGGTGGTGATACGGTTCTTGCAAAGAGGAACTAGAAAGTATTGCATAAAGCTCAAGAGAAAATAAGTTACAAATTTGGTGAGGATGGATTGAGAAAGGTGGAGATGACCATGGGACCCATTATCGCCAAAAACCATGAATATACAACGCTTTATCAAAAATCCAAAGAGAGTACATCACAATTTAGATACCGTTTCCACAGGGACTGGGAGCTTTCCTGATCCATTTGTGGTAGCTTATTGTTTGATGTTTAAACAGAAACTGCTTAGTGTCATGAGAGAAAGAGAAGACTGACAACGCAACTTTCAAGTAATATTTAGGGTGCTTAATGTATACTGGGCAAAATCCAGTAGATTAGATCAAGTGTTTTGTAAAAGACATCCAAATTGTGATACAAAACATTTTTTTTAGGTTTTTGACAAACTGACACATTTTCTGTGATACAGGACAGGAATGAGGACCGAGCAAGAAGAAAACAGCACACACACTAGTTTGTGTCTCTCCCAACGTGGTCCCAAAAAGCACCAACAGCAGCCAGTGGGCAGAGTCGCAGAGAACTTTGCTTTCAGCACCAGCTACCAAATCCTGGCCTACTGCACCAAGGCCACGACCTGTTTAAGATGCTATCAGACTAATGAGTCATCTAGTTCAGCAATTTGGATAAGATGTGTACTATCCATGCACGAGGTAGGCCAGTTCATTGACAGTGTTTAGTTACTTTAGTTCTTAATTATTTGACACAAAAAAAATCCAAAAGACAAGTGTAATTACATAATGTGGACAACAGCAAGTAAGTAAAACTCCTGCACTATTTTTATTACTTAAAAAAGGTGCTGGAGGCAAAGGATAAACTAGTTCAAAATGGAAGGCTTCCGCACACTATCCCCATTGCAAACTTTCATGCGCCGATTAAACTCTTTGACCGAAAGCTAAGCAATTTTGTCAATGAATGTGAAATATGTGTAGTGTGTGGAGGACTTCATTTTTAAATAATTTGGACAACAAAACGCACCAACTCCCCACTTTGAGTGAATCAGATAACACATCAAACCTTGATGAGGAGGATAGCGTGGCTGCGGCTGGAGCGCTGGTTTATTTTGGTGGAGGCAGTGGTGCGGTTGAGGCTGGCGGGGACGAAGTGTCTGTCAAAATCTGAGAAGGAGGACAGCGGTGTGTGTGTGAGGCCAGGGATGAGGATGTTTTTGTCCTTGTCCTCTCGAATGGGTAGGTCCTGGGAGCTAGGCGATAGGAGGTCTAACACCTGAGAGTGAGAAAGAGAGGGAGGGAATGATGGATGGCACAATATCTAAGCACGCAGACACCTGGAGCCTCTTAGATTGTGTCTGGCTGTGGTTGAGAAAATATTGCCATTTAAATTCTTCTCCTCAATGAAATGTGCCCAGATATGAAGGTTCACTGGCCAAGTTAATATCGTGGGTCATACTACGATATGCCTAGTCACCCAATCTTGCCTTCTCGTTGTAGATCTCCAGATAAGACATGCCGATACTGTAGTCCCATCCATCATCCTCCTTAGTCTTGACCAGGTTGTAGACTTCACGAAAGGCCCGGGGGATCACGCCTGGCTGCTCTGGACTGCCCAACATGGTGTGGGTCTTACCTATGGAGGAGGACAGAGATAGTCAGTGGAAAGAATTAAAAAGGGAAAACGGGAAAATTTGTGAAGAAAGAACCTAACACATTAAATGCACACTGCCTCAACCAATAGAATATCAGAGCCCACAAGTAGTATTTATAAAAATTTTAAAAAAAGATTACAATGCAATTACATCTGCCCATCCACAGGCCCATTGTTAAGCATGGTTAATAACATATATTAGTAGAGTTAATAAAAATGTTTAGTTAATGGAAAATAGACTGAATTTGGAAATGCTGGGCAAAGAAAGTCTAGGTGAGTAAACAAGATATGATTGTTTTAGAAATACTGTTTTAACATACCGGCTCCTGTGGGTCCATAGGCAAAGACACTGGCATTCTGTCCACTTAGTATGTGAGGTAGAATGGGCTTCACTGATGAGAGGAAAACCTCTTGCTGTGTTGATTGCTCACCGTGAAAAACGTCAAAACTGAAATATTCGTAGCATTGCAGGATTAATTGCGGGACATTAAAGAAAGCATGAAAACACCACATTTAAAAAAAAAACAAATGACAAGAGTATACAGTTAAGCTGAACACACTGACTGGTATTTGACGGTTTCTGTAGCATTCCTCCAGTTGATTATCTCCAGGTTCTGGGAGTCCAGACCTCTCACGCAGGATCCCTCGCCCTTCTCGTCTTGCGTGTCCATGTAGGGTCGTAGGCGAACCGCTACCCGAACCCTGGACGTCTTCTTGCTTCCTCCCTCTGTTGCCACACGCTGAGCCATGTCTGTCAATTCAAAACAAAGGGTCGTCTGAATTAGGCCTATATAATAATTGAGAAACAAACTTAGTTTGAAGTGTCAGTTATAAAGTTTACATCACAAACTTCTTTATATATCGAATACCCGCCCTGCTGAACATCTCCAAACAACGCATTGTACTTTAATCTAAGTTAGTTAACCAGCTACTACTAGTAAACCAGCTGTATCGTTAACTCCAGCTAATAAAAAGCTAACGTTAGCTAGGTTAACGTTACATCATGCCTCAGAACCTCACGTTACTATGCTAGCCACTCACTTATCGAAAATGTGTTAGCAAATGTTTCTAACTTACCGGTGTTATACGCGGCCCTAACACTTTATGTGGTTATGCGCCCTGCAGATTATACCCGAAGTTTTATTGCTAACAACATCGCGAAACTGTCTTTTAACAATGGCGAATGGGCCTTGCGCCACACTTTTCAAATGTAGAGCCCTGGAGCCGGAAACAAAAATTGACCAATCAAGACGCACTCAAGAGCTCGCGCCTGTTTGACGTCCAATGTTTATCCGTCCTCCTTTCAAAGCGTAACTCATACACTAAATACTATCTGAAGGTGGTATACGTACATTTTATATATGTTAGAAAATATTAAAAATGTAAATATAAGAAAAAGAAACAAAACATTAATTTCCCCCCCCCCAACCTTCATTCTACGTTATCCTGCGTCCGCTTGCGCGTTGCACCGGAAGTCATGCCCAATGCAGACTTCTATGTTATGTGAATTGACAACAGTCGGTCCTTTGCGCTTCCCTTTGACTATCAATATGATGTTTTATCGGTGGGTTGCGCATTCCAGTAATCCCGGCAGCTCGCTGCTCAATTCTTTGGTCCAAAATGGCGCTTTGTTTACGTCTCTGTATGTTCTTTCATTATTCCTAGCTCGTCTCATGGAGAGCTTTCATGATTTTATTACGAGGGCGAAATAATCTCACATTACATTTACAACAACACTGATCTAGGATAAAGTGGACATTCGGTAAATGTAACTTTAGCCACCGACATTTACTGCAAGTTGCTGTACAGCAATAGCTAACGGTTAGGCCCAGCATTATTAGCGAACGTTAGTTAAGTTAAATAACATTAACAATGTCAACATTACATTTCACTTGACTGCTAATTACGCAACTAACAACTAGGCGTTTCTTACCGTTATCATAAAGGTAACAACATTAACGGCATTACTTTTAGCTAGGTCGCTAAGTATTTTCTTACTTTTGCTAACATGTATTTTCACACAAAACATTCTTCTATTTAGCAGACTGGCTATAACCTTATAGCCAACAACAACAGGAAGGATGCAGGCTGAGGCCACAGATTCTTCGCTAAGGGAGGGGATAGAGGCGATGGGTGTGAGGGACACAGACAAAACTGTTACTGGGAAAGAGGAGGAGGGCAATAAGGAGCAACAGGACACTGAATCAGCAGCTGCGACAGAAGAGGACACAACACCCAAGGATGCGAAAGGTGACGACGACAGGATTTGACTCCACTAAAACTCTTGTCATTCCTATTCCTATCAGTCTAAAGCTTTAGTTAAACTGACCTGTACTTCTTGCTGCTTTCTCAGATGGGGACAGCGATGCAATGGAAGGAGAGGAGCACAAGGAGGAAATTCAGTCAGACTCAGTGATGGATGGTGAAGGAAAGCAGGTTGAGGAAGAGGACGGGGAATGGGAGATTGCATACAGTGACGAGGAAATAGAGGACCCCAAAAACTGGATGCCGCCACCTGCTGAGATCAAAAGACTCTATGAGCTCCTTGCTAAAGGGGAGATGCTGGAACTGGACTTTGTGCCCCTTCCTAGGAGGCCCCCCACACCCAAGCAGACCCCCTCTCCTGAAAGAGATGACGAGGAAGAGGCAGCAAAAGAAAGGGATAGGGAGGAGAGAGAACGCAAGTGAGTATTATTGATACATTCCTGCTCAAGGCATCTTCTCAATCATTTTATTTCAAAGCCTTTTGAGGTTTGTACTGGTAGCGGATATAAGAGTTCATGAAATTTTATTTTTTGTTTTCAGGCCTCCGACTCCAACAGAGTTTGACTTTGATGAGGAGCAGACGCAAGCCACGCCGAGAAATTCCTTCATCAACAGACGCAGAACACCAGGTATGACATTCAGCTGTCGGGTTGCATGATCATCTCAAGGCCGTGTAAAGGTGATGGGTCGGTTGTTGTTAAATCAGGCTAATGTGTTTCCTTTCTAACCTAGGATCTTCAGCCCGGTCCTCTGTGAAGCGGGAAGCCCGGCTTGACAAGGTACTGTCAGACATGAAGCGCCACCGCAAGATTGAGGAGCACATCATGCGTACGGGGCGAGATCTGTTCAAGAGTGAAAAGAAGCTGGAGGAGGCCCTGTCTCCCAACAGCCAGAAAGAGCGGGAGAAGGAGAGGGAGCGAGACAGCAACCCCAATACCATCTTCTCCCCAAGACAGAGGAGATACTGAAGTAGACAGAGAGACGAGGACTTTGCCCAGGTGGAATTAAGGCCAAGAGAGCTTTCTGAGGCTCTTTCACAAAACTTGAATTTTATATGTAATGGACTTTTGTATGTTTTCTATGATGGTAATAAACATTTTAACCCTGGTGAATGTGATTAACTGATTTAATGCAGGCATGGTTTAGGGGTGACATGTCCCTTGCTGGTCCTGAGTGCCTCCTGATTCTTTCACATTTCCTGAACGAGTGGGATTCCCTTTTAAAACTGATTAAAAGCTCTTCTTTCAGCCTGAAGCCACTTCATTTATGAAATAATGAGCATCACTCAGGGTTGAGATCAGTTCACTTCCCATTCATGAAGTGGATGGTCTTTAAAATGTAAAATTGGGTAGAATTGTGGCTTCTTGCTCCCTCTAGTGGTTCATTTGTTTTCAGCATGCTGACACACTATAACCTACTCTTGTGTACTTTCATAGTTAAAATGACAAATCAGTAATGCATGAAATAAAATAGCATTTCTAACATTAACAAAATGTAAAAGGAAAAGACTCAAGGCAGGTTCAGGACAGAGGAGTATATTTTAGCTAAGAGGTTGAGTAACAATACAGCCTTCACATAAGGCTCAGAAGCATAGAGTATAATTATGCATAAATATGCATTCAAAACCACAAATCAACCAAATAAATAAACAATAAATAAATACTTACAAATAAATAACAAGCATTTTGTGGAATATACAGTACATCAGTTGAAATACTTAAGTATTGGCAAGAAGCAGTACCCTATGAATTCATGTAACAGAGGGGAATGGATGTCCTGTGTTGAATTCATCAAAATGCCTACAGCTCACTGGTTTTGGCACACACTGCCCTGTCTTCAAGGTTCTGGAACCTCGTTTTGAGTTTTATTTTCTTAACCCAATTCCAGGAACGTCATGAGCAGTTTGTCGGTAACTAGGTTAAGGTTCATGGAACCAGTGGTTCAATTAAATGGCTCAATGACTAAAACAATTCATACAATGTAAAAGGCTCAATACAATTCATCAACTTAAGAATGGTAAAAAAAAAAAAAAAAGATAAACATTTTAAAGACATGATCAACAAAACTAAAATTGCCATGGACAAATACGCCACAAGTCAACCTCGAGTGAATGCTTCCCTACTAGAGAATTGTTTCCCTTCAAACTGCATTGCAAGTCCCTTAGTGTTGCTTCACATCAACTCAAGCCCCGTGGACCCGTCGCTGAACTGTTCCAACCAATCGTGGAGATTTTTGAGGCTAAGTTACGTCGGCATGGAAATTCTTTTTAAAGTGAAAACGTGAAAACGCTTTTCATTGAAAGTCAACTTTGTGACACCGGTAAATGGAATAAAAACCACATCTACAGTAAATCAATAAATAACACACTAAAGATTGGGGTAGTTTGTGTACATTAAGCAGAGTTTAAATGTTTCTTGACATGGATTGGTCTATGTACTACTGTTGAAAAATGTCTGTAAAAAACACTAGATGCAGAAATGAGAGCCAATGTGAGAACATTAACCTAATACTGACATGGAAATAAGGACAAAGAGTTTTTTTTGTTTGTTTTGTTTTTACATCGGCTATGTACAACCGTCACATTTTCTGTCCATTTTCTACCCCTTCTCCAGGGATGAAAATGGAAAAATAAATTGCAAAGAATTGGGGGGGGGGGGGGGGGGGGGGATAAGGCAGCAGAATACCGTCTTATGAGATTATCTCCCTTCTAAAGATGAGTCAGTCTGCGGGTTGCTTACATGTTGTTAGAGTGACAGTGACTACATAGAGGATACAGATAATAAACACTAACAAGTCAAAATACTGCTTAGCCAGGATGGTTGTTTTTTTGTTGTTTTTTTTGTTTTTTAAGTCTTGTTGTTACTAAGCTGAATTAGGCCTTCTATCTACAGCAAATGCACTAACATACAATATAATACATTCCCAATTCCTGTGCTGCTCTACCTTTGAGGCAGACAGGATTTGAATTTGATCTACACGAGGGAAACCACTGCCTTCGCTTGCTATACTTCCAGGCAACTTGCTCTCTCAATTCAGTGCAGGTTTCTATCCGTCACAGTGCCTGGCGGCATCTCTATATATTCCAGTGCGCTAAAAACACTCCCGTTCGCTCCCGAGACACTGTGAAGCTCAAGTACTTAGTGGCCAGAAAATGCCATGCTCAAACCCCATCGCTTGTAAGGGTTTGAGACTTCTGGCCACGAAGACTTTAAACACCATTTGAGGCTTTCCTCTGTAGCGTTCCGTATACTGCTACTTGATTCAAGTCTCACCGTTCCCTCATACCTTCCTTTCCTTGACATACTAAAATTGGTACATTCTCCCTCCTTCCCTCCCCGAACCCGTCCACTCTTCTCAGTGAGTGGCCGACTCGGGCTCTGTGGACCGCGTGCTGTAGCCGTTGGCGGGCTGGGGCAGCGCGTGGCCGTCCGCCTGGCTCTCCTTGGCGGCGGCGGCGGCGGCGGCGGTTGCGGGCGGCCTCCGGGAGCGGGAGGAGCCCGTGAAGAGCCGCAGGGCGCCCCTGCAGATGAGGGAGAACCAGTAGACCTGGGGGGCCATGAGCAGGGCGGCGCCGGCGTTACAGTGCCAGGGCACCGACAGGGGAACCATGTGGAATGGAATCGAGGCGTACCTGGACCCACGGGGAGACACGAGAGAACAGAGTCATGGAGGATAAAAATGGCTGCTCCAAATAGAGCCATGAGGACTACAAAACAGACTTTCTGAAGCCCCATTGCATTTCATATAATCCAAGAAAGAGATCATGTGGCTGTGCGTGTTACCGACCCGAGCTCAGCAAGAAAGCAGAGCGTGAGAGAGAGAGAGAGAGAGAGAGAGAGAAGAGAGAGAGAGAGAGAGAGAGAGAGCAAGAGAAAGACATACCTGCCATAGGCGTAGTAGAGGTAAGGGAAGAGGAGGACTCGACAGATGAAAAAAGTGATCAGCATAAGAGCCCCATTCACTTTGTGCAGGAGAGTGTGTTGCTGTTTGTACTGAGAGGGGGAAAAAAACAGAAGGAGAGGTCGAGATAGAGAGAGAGAGAGAAAGAGAGAGAGAGAGAGAAGAGAAAAAAAAGCAAGCAGTACAGATTGGTGAAAGCCGAAGGAGTTAATCCAGCACTACATCTGCATGAACGGTACAAGAGGAGATGAGGGGGCAATGTATGTCATGCTGCTGGACGACACTGGTTGAATTCTACAAGGAGGCTGTAGGACAGTGTGTCAATGGAGCAGTCACTTTTTTTTTTTTTTTACATTGTCATTTGTTTACACCAGCTGACTAGGCTTTTATCTGGGACAACCAGCCTGCTTCAGTCAGATAAAACTGAGGACATGCTTATTTAAGGTTGACTTAAAAAATAAAAAGGTTCCCCTCTCACCCATTTACTCATCTCATATCCTAGAATCGCATGGTATTGCTCTAGTGTTTTGGTTTTTTTTCCCCCCATCTTCTGTTGGTATGAGAGGGCAGCTCTACGAGGCCACAGCTTTTAGCCCAGTGTTGTTTATCAAATGGCCACATACGCGGTTGTCAGGGAGCGGGGAGGCGGGGAGGGAGGGAGGGAGGTAGGGGTGCTGCGTGATAGAGGGTGAGGAGGCGAGACTGAGGAGAGGCTGATATTGTATCTGCTGTATATCCAGTCTAAATACTAGGGGCTATATTCAGAGGCTAACAGCTGTGGGAGCCTCTGATAGGGGAAAGAGTAATAAGTGCTGCAGGGGCAACCTTCACCCAGACACTGACGCATTGTACATACATCCACACAGAACCCAAAGACACATATAGAGAAGTGTATTCAAGCAAATCGTGTCACCGATGCATTAGTGATGTATCGGACAGTGCTGTTCATAAGAGCCTGACGCACATGAACAAGCTGCATGCTGGGAATGACCAGAAATGTCTTCTCCATTCAGTTAAATAAAAAATTAAAAAAAGAAGTGGAGAAGGCAAGAGAACTTTAGTGTGAAACATGCACATGCACATACACTGTCAAATCTTCTGGGATGCGGAGCAAGAAGGTAGTTACCTGGATGAGTATTTTCCCCAGGCAGACAGACGGAGTGCTGAGCTCAGCCATAAACATTACGCCCTGGAAGTAATCTCCCTTCCCCTGTCGCCAGAACTAACGAGAGAAAATGGTTTGGTCTCAGTATGGGAGCCACCGCAGAGCTCCTGATACAATAACATTGCATATCTCAATGTTCTGTAATACCCTTAAACATGCACTTCAAGACGGAAATAATATTATTGCAATTAATAAATTACTTGGCAATTACAAGACCTTTTGAACGGCCCATTTTCAAGAATATCACTACATTTAAACCTTTATTAAAGTCTTTAAATATGAAAGAATGTAATAGTGGGCCTTCACATGTTGATAATGCAGTATAATACATTTCCCCACACTCAACCCACTAGGATGAGCAATATGTGACAGTTACCACTGAGACAGGGAAGCAGACGGTGACCATGACAACGTGGTGCAGCACCATGAGGAACTCACGACGCAAGTAGCTGGTCAGCGCCGTGCCCATGTGCTGGGGGGCTGCCGAGGCCTCCTCGTGCCCTTTGACCCGTAGCTTGTACCAGTAGCACATGAACATCGCGTAGATGTCGTACACAAAGTAGGGCACGGCAAACAGGATGTAAGCACTAGTCAGCCAATGCCTGGGTAGAGAGGGAACACAAACCTGCTTTAAGAATAGACAGGGAAATGTAGAATTCACCCCAAGCAGTCGAGACACCATCACAAACACAGGCTCTCTTGGGCTAGCTCTAATATCATATTTGACCTTTAAATTGGTAACTAAAGAACAATTTGATATCTGTGAAAGTTCCACCACCACAACAACAACAACAACAACAACAAAAAAGAGCACAGTCAGCTTTCCTGCTGGAATCCATGAAAAAGAAAAGTGAACTCTCATCTCAGCTGAATGCAAAATGTATAGGGACAGCAGGACTAGTCACTAGTCATACATTCGCATGGCATTTTGGCCTAAATATCAAGGCCTTAAAATTGAAGCTACATTTTTTTTGCCTATTAATAAATAAAGAAGATATGTAAGAATATGCCTCTTGCCTTTGCTTGAGTTCATCTTAAAAACGTATATAAATAAATGGAAATAAATGCCTGACTGCTGATTTGTCATATGCACTGACAAACAGGACTGCACAGTCAGGTCTGATGGGATGGCACATGGACTTACTGGTCCTCCATGATGTCATCGCAGGAAGAAGCGATGATGTAGCCAGCTGAGGAAGCCATGATTGCCTGAACTGAAGACACCAACCTGGGTATAGAAAATGGCAAGTACTCACGGTCCACACCTAGTCTAGTATCAGGTTGTGCGATCAAAATTATGCAATTGCAGATGAGTCTTTTTGAGAGTCACGCTGGAGGTCGCACACTTTTGCATCATACATAGATAGTACGACATAGTACGACCATGTTTCTCGTGTGCATCAAGCGACACAGCATGAACCAGGCATTAGCTGAGAATGTCTCACCTGGCAGATACAATGACTGCATCTCCTTCACTCCATCGCAGCACTGGGATGTACTTCAGGCATTGTTTGGACAGAAGGAAGAGGCCTGGAAAGAACACAGACCCGGCAGCTAGGATGGTCAGCATGGTTCCTAGCGATCTGTCTGGGTGGCAAGAAGTTTGGTTGGCAATCTGGTCCTTGAGATCGGTTGCTCTGTCACCCCTCTGGAAAATACAAAGCATCAAACGATCACACACTGTCGGTGGTGAATTCCATCCATCTTCTTTCTGCTGCATTTACTAAGATAATTGTTGAATAAAATGTTTAACTAAAGATTCAGAGTCAAGTCATGATTTACTTAAGTACATTTATTAACAAAAAGCTGAGCTCAGGAGAGAGGTACACACACAAGGTAGGGTATGCAGATCTCTGCCAGAGAAACATCTGAACAGAGATTATAAAGCAACGGGAGGACAAGGGGGCTAGTTTCTAAACATCTACAAGGTCAATCTAATCGTCAGTCTGAACAATCTGTTCTGTGAGAGTGCTTCTGATGAGGAACATGGGTGAAGGACTTTCCTTGTGGACTTTGTGTTTCCTTGTGGACTTGTGTTTAGATAATAATGCAAGGCCTGTCTCTCCTTGCATTATTATCTAAACACAATCCATACAGTAAAGTTAATGAACCGTGCATCCAGGACCTGAGGCACTTAAACAGTTCATCATGTCATACTAACTAGAATCATAAAGGGTACATAGAAATACAAGATACAATACAACAAATTCTTCCACAATAATAAATTGAAAGACTTCACATCTGAGTCCCAACATGTATGCATTATGTTCCAGGTTTCACTTATTTAAAGTCTACAGGCACTAGGAAGTGGGAAAGAGGGAAGGGAGTGTCTATACAAAAATAGCCCAGTCACAGTGTGCAGAAGAGGGCATTTGTTGAATTAACAAAGGCTGACGACGACGATGCAAGTGAGTGATGGTAATAAGGCTAAGTGCTGAGTACAGTGGCTAGGAAGAAACTGTAGAGATGATAAGGCCGTTTGTGCAACATGTTGCTGTAGCACCTCAAGTCATTGTAAGCTTGATCACTATCCCGTTTAGGCCGACGGCAAGCATGTAGTAATTTCATGGTCATGCAGTTTGCTTACACAAGACTAGTTGACTCGTTAAAAAGTTGGAGTGCATTAGCAAAATACGCATTGCGCTACCTTACAATCCTGAACGTCGTAGATATCGATACAGGCATGGGCTACTGGCTACACCGATGGTAGCTAGTGGCAGCAATGGTATGTAGCTAACATAGTGTAGCTGAGTTATTCACCAAGCGTTGCTAGTTAGCTAACAAGCCAACATTGAGTTGGAGGTTGGAGGTTACCGTTAATTGAAACTGCCCTAATGGAAACATAAACGTATCAGTGGATAACGTTATTAGCTCGCTCATGTTAGCCAGGTTAATATTGGTTGGTTTACCATGAAGTGGCATGGACAACACACGTCAAACTGATTTGGAACTGACGTTTGCTGAGACGTTATCCATTGAACACAGTAAATAGTTATGCTAACAATAACGCCAATTAGTTAGCTAGCATACAGGTAACACAAACCAAACCAGCCGTTAACTTGGTTGCCAACTTGTTAGTAAGTGAAAGTAGGTCAACCAGTAAGAAAAACACTAAATGTTAGCGTGTTGGGGGTGAGGAGGGATAGAAACAATGTTGCTAGTGTTAATCGCTAACATTGAGTGCCAACCATCGCCTAGGTAAGCACGCCGAACAGCCGCGCATGCTAACAATAACACTGACGACCTTAGCTGGCGCTAGCTACCCGGCAGCATGTACGTTAGGTCGCTAACTAGCTTAGTTAGCGAGCACGTCGTGTTCACCAAATCACAGTAACGTTAGCTAAATATTGACAAGCAGGGAACGAGAGCTATCGATTCGATGTAGCATTAGCCATGTTTGGTAACTCAGTCAAGGTAACGTTACGTTCACGTTAACTGATTTTTGTTAGCTTCTTCGTTTGTGGCAGTTGGCTATAGCTGCTAAGCTAACTACCCCGTTAAGCTTTAACCAGGGTAGGCTAACCTATTGCACTGTACACTGGTTCAAATGAATGAAAAGTGTCAAGCATCATTTACGTAGAGATTCTGCAGAGTCCACTCAACGGCCAGTCGAAACTCGTGTCCTGCAGAAAGCGTTTAACGTTAGAGATGTCCCAGGGGTCTCCGCCTCGATGATCCGCATGTTTATGTGGCCACAATGTCTGAAGTGTAGCAGCAGCGAGCTAACGCTAGCTTGCAGCAAGTTCGATCGAAGTGTACGCGAGGGCAGCTCGCTATTAGCATTCGGGATTGAGCTAGTTTGCCTTTGTATTAGCCTGCTATCTAGACAACTTAAATCAATAACTAGGTGGAGTTGGACACCAACTGTAACCTGACAGGAAATATGAATACGAATTCCATCCAGATGTCAACGGCGGCTAGCCCTCGTCAGCTATGTCATCTGGCCCACAGCATCAAAATCCTACTGCCTCTGCTGCTGCTGCTGCTGCTGTCAGCCTCGCAGACAGGAGGACGCAACGTCGACTCTACACTGGTGTTCTACTGCGCAAGCTGGTCCCTACAGGTCCAAGCAGCAGCTCACGAGGAGGACACATTTGCACCAGCAACTCTACTGCATTTTTTGATTGACATTACGTTATGCAGCTAAACATTCAGTGGCCTGTCCTGTCCAAAAGAGGCCCCATAATTAAAAATATTGTAATTTATTTGTAAGCAATAGGATGCATTGATGTATTTAATTCAGAAAGTAGTTTTAGATAGATAGTATTGTTTTGTTTTGTTGTCTGTAAAGAGTAGAAAGAAGTGCTTATCTTTGAGACAGCCCATTTGACCTTTACATGGAACAGGCCTCCACAAAGGAACTAATCAAGTATCAGCTCTTAGCTGTACATATCAGAGACCCTGGGTATGTTTGTGAGCACAAAGTCCCTGACATTTAGTAACCTTGGACATGTTAACAAACCTGCTTTGGAAGCTTGTAGATCACAGGCCTATTCAAACGATTCTGTTCAGTCTTTGAGGTAGCCTGGCTTTGTCCTTAAGCCATGTTAAACCTGTTACAGTGGTGTGTACAGACTCTGAGATAACGGCAGGGGTGAATATCCGAAATGCTAGAGGGGTTTTTCAAAGTTTTTCAAAAATTGCTTTTAAAATACATTTCTGGTGAGTTTTGTAGTAGCATGAATATACCCTTTCAAGGGAGCAATATAATCATTCATATATACTGTATATCATTTATTGAATTTTTTTTTTTAAGTGGACAGCTTTTAGGGTAAATATGGTGGTTGTTAAAGTCTGCACCATGTCACCCGATGCAATGGTCTCACAATGAGAGTTATTGAGGTGCAGTACACGTTTGCAGCCAACATTTCTTGTAGGGTTGTGCCAGCAACATGGCACACATGGTAGGGCCAAAGTGCCCTTGAGCAACGACACTGAACCCCTACCCCATACTCATTGTATGGCACCCTGGATAAGAGTGGCAGCTGAATGTATTTTATTTCCCTCATCGATTATTATCGGAGATTGTCCACAGCCTGGATAAACCCACTCAAAGTTGATATTCTAGGGATGATCTGGCCTCACATATCTCATTAAAGTATCAGAAATAAACATTCGGTTGAATGCAAGATGAACAGATGTGCAAAATACGCCAAATGTTCCTGATTCTTCAGCATCATTGCAGACAGTAAATTTCATCATGGTTATTTCCAGTATTGATGAAGAGGGGATTACTCACAATACTAAGAAACACATGCACAGAGGCAGGGCTAAAACGTGGTTACGCAATAGAGGTCGGGGTTTCTGGACAGCTCACTATCATAAACAAAATACAGTATAAACACGACAGAAGGTGACAATCATGAGTCAAGTCTATTTACAGTACAGCCAAATAGACCATAAGAGTTCCAGTTATCTGTCAGAATAAAAAAAATCTATATACACTGCATATATATAACTGCCTGGCAGTGATCACAGTACAGATATAGAGTTCAAAGGTGCAAAAATGTAGAGTAGCAAATGTCCAATATGTGCCATGGGACAGATTTATTCTTTTCTAAATCTATTTTTTTTTCTTCAAATCTGTTAGAATGTGTTTAAAAATGGCATCGCTTGGGTTGGCTGTCTGGTCCATCACCACTCTCACCCTTGTTTTTAAACACACATAAATCAACCAACATATATTTTCTTTAAAGAGACCATTAAGTACTGATTTGACATATATATGCACATCTAGCCCTGGACCTGCCTCATCTACTGAAATCTGTCTATGATTTCCTACATTTTCCAGAATGACTTTTGATGATCCCCAAAGAATGGGTGTGATCATGTTGCATTCAGCTGTGGGTTAAACGTGCAGGTGGAGAGACAGCATGCATAGCATAGAGCGAGAGTTTTACCAGTTGAGAAAAAGTACGAGTGGTGCCTCAAAATGTGTAGTGGCTACATTGCATTGTGCAAATGAACAACTGAACTGCTGGTTGGCATCTCTGCCTCTTCTATAATGGATTTCTCCCTGTGTGGTTACTGAACTTCAGTGCGACTAGAACTGAGACTAGATGATTAGAAAGAAGAGACGAGAAAGATTCTGAGGGGCTGACACCAAAACCTGACATTTACATTTATGTTTTAGATAACTGAAAATGTCCTGCTATCAAATTCCATCATAGCTGCGCTGGAAATATCTCGACATGACATCACGTCTATGTTTGGCCAGTTATCTGTGAGAATAAAATGTATATATAACCTATGCCTATGCCTATGACCCAGTGTCACCAATACACTGGAGGAGATGGCTCTGTAGAGCCTGTACTCTATACAGTGTTTGTAGGTGTAAGGCAAGGCAAGGCAAGTTTATTTGTATAGCACCTTTTATACACAAGGCAGTTCAAAGTGCTTTACATGAGGCATTAAAAGACAATTTAAACAAGGACATTTATAAACACATTTAAAAAAACAAAATAAAAAAAATAAATCACAGTGCAGAAGGAATAAAAATCGAAGTGCCAGTTTAGAGTTCAGCAGAAAGTGAACAGCTAACTAGCAGAAACGTTATTAGTCTGGACTTAAAAATAATTATTGTGGGAGCAAGTCTCAGTTCTTCTGGAAGTTTGTTCCACCTATAATAACCAAATGCTGTTTCACCCTGTTTTTTTTTAACTCTGGGAACAGTTAGCAGACCTGTTGACCTGAGGGGTCTGGAGGGTTCTTATTGGGTGAGCATGTCAGTGATGTATTTTGGGCCTAGACCCTTTAAGGACTTGTAGACGAGTAACAATATTTTAAAGTCAATTCTCTGATGCAGGGATCTGAGAATTGGCATGATGTGGTCAAACTTTTTCATCTTTGTTAGTAGTCTAGCGGCAGCGTTCTGATTGAGCTGTAACTGTCTGAGTGCCTTTTTAGGGAGACCTGAAAGAAGACCATTACAACAGTCTAGCTTTCTGGTAATAAAGGCGTGAATGAGTTTTTCTAGGTCTTGTTGTGACATAAGTACTCTGAGCTTTGCTATGTTTTTAAGATGATAGTAGGCTGATTTTGTTATAAACTTGATGTGGCTGTTAAAATTGAGATCTGAGTCCATAATAACGGCAAGAGTTCTGGCTTGGTCATTGGTTTTTAAAGACAGGGAGTCAAGGTATGTACTAACTTTCAGCCTTTCTTCTTTGGTACCAAAGACAATTATCACAGTCTTGTCTTTGTTTAGCTGAAGGAAGTTCTGGCACATCCAGTCATTGACTTGCTTAATGCATTGGCACAGTAAGTCTGTGGGATGATAGTCATCTGGAGATAGGGCTATATAGATTTCGGTGTCATCCGCATAGCAGCAATACTGTTATTTCACATAGTTTTGCCTAGCGGGAGCATGTAGAGATTGAATAGACAAGGCCCCAGGATTGAACCTTGGGGGACACCACAAGTCATGTTGGTTAGCTCAGATTCATAGTTGCCAATGGACACAAAATAGTTCCTGTCTTGAAGATATGACTTGAACCAATTTAAGACCGTGCTGGAAAGTCCAACCCAGTTTTCTAACCTGTCAAGAAGTATAGTATAATTTACAGTATCAAACGCAGCACTAAGATCCAATAGGACAAGGATTTCAATCTTGCCTGAATCAGTGTTAAGACGAATGTCATTAAAAACTTTAACAAGAGCAGTTTCAGTGCTGTGTAGGGGTCGGAATCCCGAATGGAAGTTGTCATAGCAGCCAGTTGAGACTAATAGATTATTAAGTTGTCGGCAGACAACTTTCTCAATAATTTTACTTATAAAAGGTAGATTTGATATAGGTCTGTAGTTGCTAATAATAGAAGCATCAAGGCTCCTCTTTTTTTAGCAGTGGTTTAATGACTGCAGTTTTCAGGGACTTTGGAAAGTTTCCTGAGAAGAGAGAGCTGTTAACTATTTGCAGTATGTCTGTTGCCAGGCAGTCAAAAACATTTTTAAGAAAGTGTGTAGGCAGAGCATCAAGGCAGCAGGTGGACGACTTGAGTTGTCTCATTGTTTTCTCAAGAGTATTGCAGTCAATGCCATTAAACTGTGTCATCCTTAGTACATTTCTGTTTTTCAAATGTGGTGCGTGACCTAATATTTTTGCTTGTCTGATGCTTTCAATTTTATCAGTAAAGAAGAATGCAAATTCATTGCATTTCTGGGTGGAAAAGTGTCCAAAATTGTAAAGAGTTCTTTAGTATCATTGTCGTTGGAATTAGCAATATGAATGTTAAAGTCACCAGTTATAACTAGACAGTCAAAGTCAGTTGAAACATTGGATGAAAGTTCACTGAAGTCGTCAAAGAACATGGGACAATACAATAATATAAAAGGTATTCAAAAGATGGAAAATCTCCAAATGATGTCTGCTTGCACTGGAATGCATTAATAAATAAAAGTGCAACACCTCCACCTCTTTTTCTACAAACATCCAAAAAATGTAAGTTTGCGGGAGCTGACTCAATAAGTATAGCTTTTTTCGCTCTATTGCGAGTTAAAACAGGAATAGGAAAAGTGCCGGGCACTGACGCAGACATTATTTGTTGTTGTGTCTTGGCTCCAATTGGTTAACAGAATGTTTCTGAGTACCATATCTCCATATCCATATCCATAGTATCCATATCAATTGGAGCCTGTGATGTCGAGGCGCTGCCTGAGGGTGAGGCGGTGTCTGGTGTGCACATGGACGGGGTGGGGGGGGTTGATGGGTGTAGTCTTGGAGGTGGTGAAGGCCGTCGGCCAGCCACAACTGAAAGGGGAAGAGATTTGGGGGTGAGTTCAATGCCAGCATTTACCAAGTGTTCCATCGTGTTCGTAAACTCAAGATGGGGGGAGGTGGGGGAGAGATCTCGGGTGGAGGGTGAACTTGTGATATAGAGGGGGGAGAGTGACCTTGAGGACTGTGGTAAAAGGGCTGAGGATGTTTGGTCTGGCGGATGTTTGGATGTTTGGATGTTTGGTCTGGTGTGTGGCATAGTGAGATGCAGTGTCCTGGGGAGATGAGTAACCAAGGGCAAAGAGAAAATTGCTGATCAATACTTTTACTCCGGGCCTGTTTGGGAGAAGGCCATTTGCTTTGAAAAGATGTTTGCATCCCCAGACCAGATCAAAATGATTAATAAAGTTCTGTCCCATTGCGTTGCAGGCTGCGGTAAGCCATGCATTCAGTCCAAGTAGCCAGCTGAGGCTATTTGTTCCTCTACCAACAGTTGATTGGGGTCCACTGATGAATGATTCCATTTTTAATTCGCCCAATGTGTTTAAAAGTTCAATAAAATCCTGCTTCAGCACCTCCGATTGCTCTCTGCGGGTATCATTTAGCCTACATGCAGAATGATTTTAGTGGCACTTTGTTCCTCAGACAGTAATTGGGGTATTTTCGCACCTGAGAAACAGTATGTTTTAATCTTATTCTCTGCCTTGCGAAGTTTAGGAAACATCATAGTATCATTTAGATCGAACTCACCGATGACGGGCGACATCGGAACTGTATCCTTTGCCGTATCCTTGTTCTTCTTTGCCCTTTTCTAGTGCGAGTATCCTGGTTTCAAGCTGAGAAACCCTCTGTGACAGTGTGTGGCAGTCTGTGCATTTTACAGATCCTCCTGCATGAGGAGGCATACTGCTGCTTTGTAGCAGCTAATGCTAGTGGTGCTAGTAAGGCTATTAGTATTAACAGATCTTTCCTCCTTTCCTCGTTGACTGTTCAAGTCACCACAACAGAACTAAAAGTTAGCTAAGAATAGACATAAAAGAAATAAAACAAAATCACTGATAGTTAAAAGGTTTAAAGCGGCTATTATAAAAGAATAGAGTGGAGCAGCACACGTGCTGCTGCCTTCAAGGTCTAAGCAAAACAAAAAAGGTGTAGGTGAACAAATGAACACACAACATCCTGTCAGTTTACTCATTTTACTTAAAATTGTCAAAATTACAAAATAATAACATGATCTCTACTTCATCTACAAAATAACATAATATTTATGACTGTAGTAAGCATCATTGATTTTTTTTTGCTCTAACAACTGTTTATAGACATGCATACTGTTGAGAAATATAAAAATATAAATATAAATACATCCCATTAATATTCTTAATGAATCCATGACTAAGATTTAAAATATTTCAGAATAAAAGAATTAAAATGCAGTTGAGTACGATAAGGCATTAAGATGTATCGCAAGAGCTGTACAGGATCCTAGAGTAGAGGTATTATTTTTTCTTAGTGTAATGGAGAAACCCTAAAATTAACTTTTAATAAAATCACTACTTTTCTCAACAGGAAGAACAAATCTCCAAAATAAAGAAAGAAACAAGTCTACAAATTCCAAGATAACAGAGCAACACAAAACTGAAAAAACAAAGCACTCCAGTACAAAACCAGGATTTGTTTTACAGCATACCAAGTGGTGTTGTCCGACTTTCGAACCTCCCACATACACGTATCTAACCTGCCCTATGACTTTATAAGCCCTTTGCCGACACCACACATCAAATCACGATATAACTCAAAAACAACCAAAAATATCCAAGGGACAAGTGACCATTCTTCACATGATTCATGGAGAGTGATAATGACTTGCGTTCAGAACGCTATGTGCTATACATAGTGTTATATGACTAAATCTAATGCATAAGTTTCACACATTGGACTGGTACAGAGAAAACAAAAGGGCTATGGCAATGACAGTTACAATCAAATAAACGGCCAAAAATGTTGAAGTTCTTTGAATAAATCAACGCTCGACTCTCATAAATATTATTCTTTACAGCCGACTAACTTAATGGAAACTACTGAAATGTTCTTTTGTCATGACAGCTCCCTAATTATAAGCATGGCTGAGCTAGCTTGCCTTCATGCAAAAAGGTCGTTTTCACGCGCAAGAATTGCCATGTCAGAAGCCGAAGTGTTGATTAGCAGTAATGAGTCGGTTTGTTTAAAAAATGGCCGGACCCGGAGAGGAAGACTCGGGGAGCAAGAAAATCCATGGAAACCTCAAACCCATTCTGCCCCCTCGCTGAATCGAACAATAACAATGTAAGGTGCTCGACACTCCTGAACGTAACTCTTATTTTTCATCTCTGTACCTTTTAAAAACAAAACAAGTACATCCCACAACTCCATATTGACCACAACGTGTATGGCCTTCTATCCCCATCTACAAACAGCCCTCTTGAGACTTAATAAACTTGCATTGCAGCTTAAATCAAACATGTTTCTTTTTTTGTCAACAAACTAGCGAGCTAACATGCTGGAGCAGCCCTGACTTGCGCGCTCCCATCCACGCTCTCTCATCCTTTATGTTTTTTTTTTTTGTTTGTTTTTTTGTTACACTCTTACCCTTTCGTGAATTCTCGCCCTGCTACTTCTTGAACGCAAGCCGTTTGGATTCGCAGTGAAGTGAGCTGCAAAATGGAGGTAAGATCAGAGCTGGTGTGAGATATACAGTACTTGGTGCACTTGCAGAGAGTAGCCAATGCCAAGGTTGAATAGAAGGAGAGGGGGCGGGGGAGAGAGAGAGGGCAGAGAGAGGGGGGGGGGGGGGGGGGGGGAGTAATACAGTAGATGCTCACAATACTACAGTTTCATTGGAGTCTCGAAAGCATTCAGGAATATTTGGACGACACATCCATATTTGTCGTTCGTGTCAATGAACCTGCTGGAGCCAGAAAGGTCCGTCTTCGCCCGACTTGAACGTCACAAAGCACTATGTCTTCGTCGCTGTAGTATTGTAGCTCTTCCTTTTTCTCCTTTTTTTTTTTTTTCCTGACGCCCCAGGCTGTGCAGCACTGAGGCAACGTTGCCCCTTGAGCACCGCCTGGCGATCCCCTCCGCAACTCAGCCTCGCCTATTAGTCGGGGCATTACAAAACTGAAACCGGATCAGCATCTACGAGTAACTTCACCCTTCTCTAACCTTGCCCTCTGTTTAAGGGACTGAGGTTATTATTGCTGAGCTCTCTCTCCCGCTAACTGTGGGACTGTGGCGCTGCGATGCTAGAGCAGTCTGTGACTAGCAGGTCCACCACAGCGTTACCAGTCACGTAGACGGTGGGCGCCGTCACCATGTTGCTGAGGGAGATCGAGCTGCTGGCCCCCGCGCTAGAGGTGATGGGGCTCGGGGCGCCCTGGTTGTTGCCGTGGGTGCCCATGTGGCCCTGGAGCTGGGTAGGTGTCTTGCAGTGGACGCCGCACAGGTGGCACACGAGGACGCCGCCAGAGGCTGTGGCGCCGAAGCCACCCGCGCTGTCCTTCCACTCTTGGCCGTGGTGCTTCTGGGCATGGACGCGAAGGTATGTCAGCGTGGTGAAGCCTGATGGGGGGAGAGGAGAGGGGGATGAGATGTGCAAGAGACAAAGAGCATTTGTGATACGTCAAAAAAATGGACTATCCCATGTATTTCAATTAGACCTATGTGTTGACGGATGACGTAGAAAATAGAAACCCAGTCCATCAAAAAAAGTTGGAGCTTCTGTCAACGAACTCAGCCAATGAGACTGCTTCAAAAGGTATTGAGACACGTCCGAAACAACGCAACGTGGGTGGTTTTAATGCATACCTGTCCAGTGAATTTGATGGAATGCGTACAAATGTCTTTGCAAAAGTTCATACAGGCCCTCCAAAACAAAGCATGCAAGCAGAAAGTGCTTCTAACTGTAGCCATTTTCCAACACTTATGGAAAGAAAAGTGGCGTGGAAGAATAAATGAGAGTAAAATCGCAAGGACCAAAGGAAAAATAAAATTGTAATAAAAACAGAACAATTAAATACAATTGCCTTAATGTGATTCAAGTGCTCAAAGAAAAATATCAATCCAATTGGATGTCATGTGGGATGTGCCCGTTCCTCTGCTGGAAGATTCCAGCAGTTTAGTGAGGCTTTCGATCGGAGGCTGTTGAAACGGTACCCGGAGGATAGAAAATTAAACAGGAAATGAAATTCCAACAGAAACGCACGTCTTGCTCTTTCGCCCCAAAGCTACCATCGGAGGCCCGAAAGTGCAGCTTGAGCAAGAAAGTGTGTGCGTCTGCAAACTGATAACCCGAGGCACCGATACTTACTGCGGTTGCAGAGATGGCAGGCGTGGTGCTGCGACTGGTTGTGCACCCTCATGTGATCCGTGATGTAAGCGGCGGACAGCAGCTTGCCGCAGATGTGGCACGGGACCTTCTCCTCGTGGCGGATCATGTGCGCGCGCAGCCGGTCCTTCGTAGCGAAGCTGGACTCACAGGTCTGCGTGAAGAGAGGACGATAAACGGCTTATATTATCAAGAGATACAGAAACACCTTGACAGATGTTACACAATGAACATGGCTTGGCAGGAAAAGTAGCAGTTTATCCAAGTCCCTTAGAAATAGAGGTTGCTTGGAAGACAAACGTATTCTAAATAGTCACCAGGTAGTTTGACATTTGTACCGGACATTTGAAGGGTCGCTCCGAGGAGTGGACCTGCCTGACGTGGCTGTTGAGATGGTCAGGCCTGCGGGGGGGGGCGGGAGAGATAGAATATATGACGCTTAGTGAACAGCTTACTCCATATTTCAACGCTCAAAATATGCCGAAGGAAAAATCCACCCTCCGTTACTCTCGCACTTGTTGGAGATCATCAGCCTGTGATGTCCAACACTTTCCAGGAGTTGTTTTGAGGTGTTGTAACTTACTTATTCTTAGTGTTCCCGCTTTCCCCTCAACCTGCCTCATCTAGTTCAGTTAGTGATTTCCTACGTTTCCCAGAATTACTTGTGGCTACTGACGATGGAGAAATTGGTGTCTCTTCCTCTTCTACGATGCATTTCTCCCTGTACGATTGATGAATGTCGGTGCAAAATGGTGAGACTAGACAGAAGCACCTTGCATGTCAAACGCCATTGTAACTGTGTTGCAAATGTCTCAGTGTGGCGTCAATTCATCTACAGTTATCCATAGAAATAAGAAAAAATAGACCCTAAAATGCAAGGCACGTCGCGAACAGTGGTAAAGTTTTTCAGGGTGGATTTTTCCTTTAATGGTGTGAAGTGAACGTTTGGTAGATAAAGGGTTAGGGACCTCGTCTAGCATATCATTCGTGTGGACTTCAACAGACATTTCGGAGTAAGACGCCCGACTCTTAAGACTAACTCAAGACTTGCAACAGTGTCATTCGACTTAAGCTGTTCCATAGCATCACCTAGAGAAAGCCTTGCCACAGTGGGGGCAGACGTAGGGTTTTTCCACCCCGCCCTGGTGGGAGCGGACGTGGTGGCTCATGCGGTCCTTCCTCTTGAAGCGCTGCTGGCAGATGGGACAGGAGAAGGGCTTCTCGTCCGAGTGGGACAGCCGGTGGCGGTTGAGGTGGTAGACGTCGCGGAAGGCCTTCCCGCACGTCTCGCAGGCGTGGTTCTTCCTCACCGGGTTGGGGTTGGGATTTGCCGGCCGCTGAGGCAGACAAGACAGGTAGATGGACACTTACACTACAGAGTTTAGGGAGGACTTGTTTCGGGTATGATCACAAATGTATTCAGAATCACAAGTTAACACATTCAACGACTTCACATTTTTAGCATTTCTCCATCTGTTGTTGAAACCATGCAAATACACGCGGGCATTTTCGCCGGTTAATAAACAGCATTTGTGCCGAGAAGTTGTGCCCTCCCTTCCGCGACACATTTCCGAGTTGCTTCACATGTTGCACCGACGTCTTTTTCTACCTTTGAACTGCTTGTATTACAGAGAACATGCAGGGGAGCGTGGGGGGGCTTCTAGCACAGTGTTTCTCAAACTCAGGCCCTGGGGACTGCTGTTGGGACTCCTGGGATGTAACCGAGCGGTCCCCGGGCAGATTATTTTCCAAGGCTATTTTCGAATATTAGTTTTAATGTGCATAATGGTTTTAATGGAAATGGTTCCAGAAGCAGTAGATATCACTGCAAGAGAAAAGGGCTCGACCGTCCCCGAGACCAGACAGTTTCAGAAACGATGTGCTAGAGGTCGCTCAGATGTTTGGGGGTGACGACAGCCATCTCCACAAGGCCCTGACCCACCTGTACTGTCGCCCCAGTGGCCATGACGACAGCAGCAGGAGGCGGAGCAAGGGGGTTAACACTAGCCACTATGTTCGGCATGGCAACCCCTTCGCCATCCTGACTACCCAGGTGAGGCTGCTGGGCCCCGGCCAGCACGCCGGGAGGGGCGAGAGGGGGAGGTGCGGAGAGGTGGAGCAGGGAGAGGGGAACTGTGTGCCTCTCCGCCCTCCCTCCGGCCCCCACCGCCATCGCCGATGGGGCCGCCACCACCGCCTGGCCGGCCGCTCCCTCCTTTGCCCCCTCCGCCTGCTCTCTGGCCCTGTCCTTCATGCGTACCCCGGTGTGGACCGACTGGTGCCGCCGCAGATTGTAGTTGTTCTTGAACTGCTTGTTGCAGATGGCACAGATGTGGGGCACGCGGGCCGGCCGAGACACTTGCTTCACTGCAGCAGAGGAAGGCAGGAGCGGGGGGGGGGGAGAAAGAATCATTAAATCAGGTGAAGGTGCGAATTTTGTGACGAACGAAAAATCGGAACAAACAACGTGAGGCCTAAGTAGACAGTGTTTTCACAATAGATTATTGGTATAAACTGTATTCACCCCCCCTCTTAAAATTTCAACAAGTGTCAAGGCTTCTTCAGCATTGCTCACCAGGCAGGGGTTCTTCACTGAGAGCAGCAGTGTCCACAGTTGAGGGAGGCTGTGCTATGTGCTCTGTGGGTGGGGTTTGAGGAGAGCTCGTATGCACTGGCATGAGCTCTGATTGGAGGCTCCCCTCCACTTGGTTTTGGGTGGGAGTATTCTGGAGAAGTAAGCACAAGGCCATCACCAAATGTAAATACAAGACACTGCATTATCTCGAGGTGCTACACTGTAACACAAGATGCAAAGGCTATGAGGACTTTTGGATACAGATGACTTGACCCGCTTCAGGCACGCACGCAGTAAAACACGACCAGAAGGAGGCCAGTTATAACCGCTCAGGCCTACCTGGAAGAGGAAATTGCTCCAAGCAGCATCCATTTTGCACCAAAGCGATGGAGATTATAAAGTCAGCTAAGTAGTCCTGATTGAGATCGAGGAGTGCACCCTTCGCATTGTTTGGATCGCCCCGCCGGTGACTGAGGTGCGAAGAGTCGCCTACCCTGCAGCAGAAACGACGGGCTTCCGGATTTTCTTGAAAAATAACTTGAATAAATGCGTTTGTAAAAATGTTTTTTTTTCTCTCTCATTGAGGTAGCCTAGGCTGTCAATTAAAATTCACGCAGCTGTTGACTAGGCTGCAGTAGACAGGCAGTAGTGGAGCAGGCCAGTTCCAATAACGGCCTATTTCTCTTTCACTTTGGTTTCTAACTTTAATTGACCAAACAATAATAATACAAAAAAACGCAATATCTCACAACAACAAAAATATTTCCAAAACCAAAAATATCGCATATGACAGTATTAGTTGTTTTTTTTTAGCAGTAAACATAAGACATTCTACGTGAAACAAATGCATGTTACGCATAAGAACAAGTATGGGTTATAACACACGCATCTGATACAATAGCAGTTCATGCTTTTTAATTTATGAATCTATTTTTCCGATTTCCCCCAATAGGCCAATCGGGTGTTTGTCGAAGCCTCGTTGTTGGATTCAAGCCCTGACCCCGGCGAGCAGCGCTCTCGCCGGGCCGCAGCCTATCGCTCCACCTCGGCCGTTCAACTGCGAGGATGTCATCTTTCTTTTTTTATCGCCCGCTCTCCCTCCTCCCTCCCTGTCTCTTTCTTCCTTTTCTTTTTTAATTCCTCTTTCTTCTCCCCCTCCTCTCCTTTTCTCGCACCGCTATGTCCCACTTGCTCTTAAAGGGATAGGGTTTCCTCTTTGGACACCCCCCTTCATTTCCGTCTCCCTCGGTGGAGCCGTATCCTCTCCCCTTCCTTCGTGGATTTTTCGGCCGACAGAAAATTCACTACAGTGTTTTTTTTTTTTTTTTGGTGTTTTTTTTCTTCAGGCTAGCCGGACTACATCTCCTGCACCGCGGAGGGAAAAAACAGGGCAGAATGACTTTCCATTAACGACGAATGACAGGCGCATCTTAAAGGGAAGTGCGCACAGATCTCCAGTCAGCCTATAATAATGATGTCAGAGTCAGATATAGCACACGAGACGAATAGCAGCACAGAATAGAGACAATAGATCAGAAAATAGTCTGCACCGCATATAAACGATTAGTTAACCTACGTATAGTACGTATGACTATAACCAGCCATGCAGTGCAGGCTGAAGCCACCTGAACTCACTTCATCCACCTTTTGTTTATTACGGTTTAGTTTACGTGCCTCTTTAAGGCTGCCTTGAACCTTTAAGAGGTCAAATCATAGCATATACCGGAGTTAAATAGTACCAAATTGATGCAAGTTATATGAAGATATATGATAAAATATGCTTTTCTGAACATATAATTATTTTTTGTTTATATTTCTATTTGTCCTTGACAAATCCATGTATATAAAATGTGAACCTCAGAATAAAATACATGAAACCAAGACAAGTGAATGTGTTAATATCAATTTATTATCATTTTTTAAATTACTTTAAAGTACCCCTTTTCTTTCCCGACACATCTCTCTCTCTCTACTCCTCAAGCTTGGATTTGCTTGATTTGAACGACACAGATGAGCCGGTGTCGCTGCTCATCCGTCCTTTTATCCGATGCGACACAGGAAGTGTGATCCCCTGCTCTTGCCACATGAAGCCTTTAACCTTTTGAAACTGAGAGCAACCCTCTTAACAACCACACCGACACCCCCCGCCCCCCCACCCAACCCCAACACAAACGAGCACGTTGCCACTGTGAGAACCTGCCTCTTCGCATCACCCACCAGTCTTGAGTTTATATAAGGAGTTTAGGCATGCACTGAGATTCCAACCAAGCATAAAGTAGTTAGGTTATACAGGGAATTGTCTTGTAGCTGGTGTTTTTTCGAGTCAGTACAAACAGCGGGGCGATTTTTCAAGTCGAAAAGTAGTAGCGTTTCTAAGAACTTCTCCTGCAGAGGGCGAGAGAGGGGAGAAAGACCCTCCGGGGCCTCAGGAGCGTCACGACCACACTGGCTGGGTCTCTGCTAGAAGCCCGGGCTCGCTCCGGTCACCGCTGCCGTGCCGGCACAAGAGGGTGCACGTTCACAGCAGCTCAGTGGTGGCCCGTCCCTTCCCTTCTCAACAGACTCCCAACTCGACGTCAAGATGATCGACTAGGATTGTGCACAACTCGTCGTTTATTTTCTTCTTCTTCTCCTCGTCTTTTTTTTTTTGCTCTTCATGCTTCCTCGAGAGGCTCTGTGTGGGGCTCAGTGGAAATACAAACTTATTTCTAAATTGAAAACAAGTTGAAGGAAAATTATAATCAGAAAACCAACATTCGCATTCCAGCAGCCAATAGCTAAATAAAACTTTTTTTTTGTATGAGAGTCCAGAGGAGGTCAGAGTTCACGTGAATCAGCGTTGCTTCTTTTTGTATTCGTCACGTTCCTTTTCAATGTCTTACCATTGTAGGAGGGGCGCAAGTGTCTTTAAAATTCAATTATGTTTACTTTGTTGTCTAAAAAAAAAAAAAAAAGAAGTGGCAATATAACTAGACTTTTTTTTTTTTTTTTACCGCTCGACACACATACATAAATCATTAACAATTATTAATAATCCCTTATTAATAATCATCAATACCTGGAACACACACACCATACCTGACAATGCAACAGTTTTTATCATCTATTTTCTTTTTTTCTTTTTTTTACAGCTTTCTCAACCCCCGTGGTCAAAAGTGGGCCCTTTTTCTTCTCGCGAGAGTTTGAAAAAAATGTGTACATGATTACAACAACAATTACATCAGGATTAGCCATGGTAATATCGACACCTATAGAAAATGCAGTTGGATTTGTTTGCTCTAAATCTTGAATTCGATACTCATTTGATTATATCAAAATTACTATCATCATCTTTGTTACTATATAAAACCAATGACTTTTGTTTTTGTTTTTCATATTCCCATAAATATTTACAAGAAAGGTCAAAAATGTGGGACAGGTGATCTTTAGATGCCAGTGAAACTTGGACAGGTACGGTACGCTTCAAATGTGTTTGGTCATGTTAACAAATGTTTTGTACATCTATCTCATGCATCGGAGTGACTCCCGTAGACACCTATGTTGTTTAGATACTCAATATGTCATGGATGCCGGAAAGCTTTTTTCTTCTTTTATTTGTACATGTCCACACCGTTGTTTCTCTTCCCTCCAAGCTGCTGTTTGATCGAGAGTCTCTCGCCTTTACAGACATTCTGCGTGTTCATCATCGGTTCATATCCTTAATTATCTTGCAGTCCTCAAATAAAAATCTTCATGGCACGGCATCCCTTTAAGAACCCCTTAAAGGCATTGGTGACGTTCCGAGCAAGTTTTTTTTTTTGTTTTGTTTTGTTTTTTTACACTTAATACAAAAAAAAAAATCAACAAAAATGTCAACAAATAATAGTTGGAAATCAATTAGAAAAAAAGTGTTTCCCAATCCACGGCAGGGTTTCTGTATGGACACTAAAGCAACCCATTGTTTTTTTTTATTCTTCCCCTTTTCCTTTCTGGAACCCGAATTACAAGTTCTAGATATATCTGGACACCACAGACTACATACAAGTACATATACAATGCAAAAAAAACCCTCCAGGATCCATCTTTCCTTCCCCTGTCCTCTCTCTTTCTCCATTCCAGCATAGAACATCATAGAAGAAGACATGGCTACTCCCCCCCCCCCCTCCCCCCCCCACCCCCGTCTGCAGCCTTAGGAGGACAAACAAAAAGGTAAAAATCCTCCTTTCACGCTTCCCATCTCACTGTTATCCAAGCAGTAGCGGAGATAAAAACATAAAAGACAAACCACCTCTCCTCCACCCATCCTCACCCTCTCCAGCGGTGTGACAGGTGGTTACATTCCTCCCTCCCTCCCTCCTTTTATATCTACGAGAATGGGAGAAAACCTCTCTACCCACCCTGAGTCTAGGGAACAAGGGTGCAGCTCAATAGTCTGTGGCGGTTTGCCTTTGGTGTTGACTCTGATCTCCATCGTATGCATCAATGTGTTAGCAGCACCCCCCCAACACCACCCCCCAACACCACCCCCCCCCCCCACATGATTTCAGCTATCCTGTAGATTGAGATCTGCCCCAATGCTAGAAAGGACACAAGGCAAGGTGGCAAGCTGAGAATATTGAGATGCAACCTGTGATAGCTACCTTTCTAAATCACTCCCACCCTTCTCTCTAGATCTAAGAGTTCCCTTACCACACTATCCCCCTCTCCTCCCCCCTCCTCTCTAAGAATAGGAGAGGTGGGAGCCATTGGAGATGTGTGAGGTGACCGAGGTGCTTCGGCTCAGGACGCCATCGCTCCCGCCGGCCCCGCCGGGCCCCCCGCCGGACGCCGTCCGCCTCAGGGGCTGGGGGCTGTTCCTCAGGGCCATCAGGCTGGGGCCGCCGCGCACAGCCAGCCCCCCGCCGCCGTATATGCCCCCCTGCGAGGAAGAGGAGGAAGAGGAGGAGGAGGACGGACCGGAGATGGAGGGCGGGGCCGGCGGCGGGGGCGGGAGCATGGCTAGGGACTGAGAGGAGGAGCGCGAGGGCAGGTGATGGGAGAAGGGGTGGGGGTGCGGGTGGGCCAGGTCACCGCCGGAGCCTCGCACTCCGGCCCAATCCCTCTCCCTCTCCTTCTCCCGCTCCCGCTCCCGGTCGCGCTCGCGCTCGCGGTAGAGCTGCGGCGTGCTCTGGTGGTGGTAGTGCTGGGGCAGGTGGTGGCGCTGATGGTGGGAGGAAGACGAGGACGGAGGAGGACGAGGAGGAGGCGGAGGATCGGGACGAGTGGTGCACCTCCCTCCCGTCCCGCCCCAGCCCCAGCGCCAAACCCAGAACGTGGGCGGAAGAGGAGGCCTCCCCCCGGCGGTCCCCTCCCCCGCCCCCCCGCCTCCCCCGCCGCCGCCGCTACTGCTGTTATGGCTGCGGCGCGAGTGGGGCTGCGACGGCGCGTTCTGGGGGTGCATGCCGTGGCTCCAGTGGGCTCCAGAACGTGAGCTGGGGGGCAGGACGTTGGGGTAGCCCTGCTTGGGGTAGGCCTCGCTGGGGATGCCCGTCAGAGCCATGTTGCTGAAGCCCAGGCGCAGGCTCTCCGAGTCGAAGGACTCGATCTCGCTGGCCTGCCGCTCCAGGAGGGTGCGGATGCGTTCGGAGCGCTCGTTCTGCAAGGACAGCATCTCCTCCTCGATCTGGGGCGAGCAGAGTAGCACACATAAACATACAAGTTTCTTTTAAATAAGTGTCATATTTTCCTGTTCATTTAAAAACAAAAATTCTATAAGAAAAAATGTAGCCTTTATATTGCTGCATTATTAAAAATGAATTGTGGTCAGTATCAGGGCGTTTCCTGTCTGTTGAGTCTGCCAAGGCACAAGGCTGATATGAATGAGGAGTTTTCAAATCCACCAAAACTTTGCAAACCAGATAATCCTTATAATAATATAATAATATAATCCAAACAAGATAATCCTTTCAAGCTATTGCAAATTGAATAGAATGAAAGGCTCTAATTTTATTGTGGAAGGCTCAACATCCATAATGACAGACGACAGCAAAAAGCTCTAATATTTGAACTTTGAACTCCTTTTGCCATCTTTAGCAGCATTGTCAAAATCTACTGTCAGCTTTCTTTGAAAATGAATGATATCCAGTTTGCCAAGTCCAAATGAATTTTTAAAGCTCACTACCGGCTTTCAAAACATTACGAGGAGCTTTGATTTCACAGTGATTGACCAACGACTCTAACCCTCTGCTCCAGCAAGGCCCGGCGGATGGACACCCTCTGCTCCAGGTCCTTGGCCTCTCTCTCGTGCTGCGAGTCGGTGTGGATCTTGATCTTGCTCTGGTAGGCGTTGAGCAGCTCCAGCTCCTGCTGTAGCTGCATCAGCAGCACCTGGTACTCTGCTTCCTGGGTCTCATCCAATCGCAGCTGAGAACAAGACAGACAAAGGAGGCGGTGTGATGAAAAAAACGGATGAGGTGGCATGATTGTGTAAGGAACAATTTGTTCACTGTTGACAAGGGTAGAAAAGGAGAGGTTTAGAAGGAGGTCCACTCGAAAGGAAGGTCAAAGGTTGAGAAAGGGTGAGGAGAGGAGAAGATCAAGGGTGTGTATTAGTTGTGGTTCAGTTGTGTGTCTGGATACCAAACATTTAGGAGCTTTAAATTTAGAGCTTTAAACATAAGAGCATACGTGAGAACAAGCATACTTGTGCTCAGTAGCCTGAATTAATTGTTAATGTTGTTGTTGTAATGATGTTTAAAGTAGTTTATGAAAGTTAAATTACTAGATTAACTACCTTCAAAAAACGTTGAAAACGTTGAAAACCAGGTAGTATTAGAAAATCCAAGCTTCAATGCTTACACAACTGACAGATAACTTGGAGCATAAGGCAGGGACTAGTCTTTATTTTAGATTTACGTACAGCTAAAATACTACTTCCCCAGTACTTTGCACTTGATCTGTGTGTGATGACTCGGGGCTCAGAAAACAGATTAGGCCCGGTATCATTAGAAATTCTTCATTTAAAGTCATTTATTTCTTTGAGCTCCAGATTGGGCTTAATCAGTGTCTGGGAAACGGCCCCGATGAGACTTTAACCTCGGCACCAGTCGACGTGCTGACAAACAAGGACGGCGGGGATTTGGCTTACTGGGCTTACGTGGCTCACTGCCATGTGAGGACATACCGAATACCATCGGGCCGTTATATCGTTCAAGGGAAAGAGACATTTTTCCTCTTCCCCACTACCTTTCGTAGATTCGGAAAAACCCGGGATCGGCGTGTGCACGTGCCCCTCCGCCAATCCCGTGCTCTAGCAGGTAGCGGAAGGGGTGAACGCTTCAGGGGTAAGAGGCTTTGTTTGAGGGCGTGGCGGGTTTAAGGGTGTCGCGTATATGTAAGGTGGCAGGAATGGACGCAAGGATAATCTAGGTGCGATTTAAGGATTAACATCAGATTGCCGGCAAGACAGTCGTTCCATTCCGAGGCTGAATTTCAGTGTCCGAACTGCCCTTGCAGACATTTTTAACGAAGAGTCTGTGAGGGCTCAGTTAGCGAATCAAGATTGACAGAGGTAAGGCTTAACCTCAAACGCATCTTACTTTGTTTACGGTACTCTGACAGATGAACCGCTGTACTATGATGGTGGGCCTCATCAAAGCTAGCATCAGCGCTTAGCATTCCCCATTCTAGCCACGCATTGATCATTTCTCCCAGAGATTTAGGGGCCGAGGGTGTCTTTGAAGAGGACTTGTGTCATTTGAGGGAAGCGGAAAGTGGGTTGCGGTTCGGTCAGGGACTGGGAAATGTGGGTTTAGGTGGAGGTTAAGGGCCGAGAGGTCTAGGAGTAGGTCGGTCGGCAGGCAGGCGGGACAACTCCAGGGGCCAGGTACATCGGCTGCGGTGTGGTGCGAGCGTGAAAGTGAACGATGCCTCCTTGCCTTACTCACAGCCTGTGTGGACAGCATGTCATTGATGGAGTGGTCATACTGCTCAGCCAGGATGGCCAGCTTACGGGTCTGCTCATCCTTCAGCCGCTTCAGCACGGCCTTGTGGTCCGACTTGGGCGTGTTCTCTAGCAGGTGGTTGCGCAGGGCCTTGTACTGACGGGTCTGGATCTTGCAGGTGTCCTGGAACTGGCGCTTGATCTGTAGCTCTTTGGACTGGGAGGGGAGGGAGGGAGGGGAGGGAGAGAGGAGAGACGGAACCAGCTTGGCTAAAGTGCGCCGATGTTTGTGCATGGGAATAAGGTGATGGACGCAGAGAAATACAGCCAATGCTCAAAACTCGATGCACCCTTTGACTTTTTTGTACTGGTCTAAATCTGGTCTAAATCACTGGTATCAGCTTTGTTGGCACAAAAGGATGAGCTGGAATAATTTTGAATGAAACAAATTGTTCAAAACCAATAATCCAACTTCGATATGAAGTATGAGTAACATTCAACAAATATTGAACAAATATTGAACATACTGAAACAAATGTGTGTATATGTTTGCATACACATTTTAGTTTTATGTCTCCACATACATTGTTTAATTTTGATAAATGTATTTCCTGTAGGTGTAAAAAAACATAATAATTGCAATTTGAATTGCTTTTTAGTCTGACCAATTGTGATGAGTCAAAAAAGTGCATCGACTTTTGATCATAACTACATGTAAATCTAACAAGTTGCAGAATTAAAAGCATTAAGTGATTGTTCTGCATGCTGGTGCTACTTTTTAAATGAATACTCGTACAATCGTTGCTTAACTATCAATAGAAACAAATAATGTATACTTAATTTCAACTCAAAAGGGCTGAAGTCTATTACACAGATTGCACTTTCTCTTCCAATTCTCCTTTGCTAAGGTGAGGTGTAAGAGGCAGTGTTACGGCATTGGGAATCTAATGTACTGATGTATTGCATCTGGTGAAAACAGCCCTTCGAGACTAAGTTGCCATGATCAGTGATCCAACAAGGGCATGGAGAAAGATTTCGCACAAATATTTTGCTTTCAAATGGTGGACTTTATATCTGTGCTTGTCAAATGTTTCCTGATGGGGTGATACAGTGTGCTTGGTATACTCAATAATGTATCAATGTGTTAAGAACATTAGTTACATGTTCAACATGAATGCAGTTGATCAATATCGACATTTAAAGAGAAATTCCATTGAAATTGGCTTAAGTTGTTATTCTGCAAAATCAGACATTTTCATAAATTTTCCCAAGGTTTATTTCTGTTATTTAAATATAGTACAGTGAAAAAATTTTGAACATGAAAGCTCAGTACTCAAAACTGATAAAACAACAAAACACCTTGGGATAATTTAGAAAAATCCCTACTTTTGCAGAATAACCGAAACCACAAATTTGGAAGGAATTCATTTTTATTTAATGATCAATTTTGCGATTTGCCAAATAGGAGATAAGTCATCGACAGTCCTCTCCAGGCGGGATGTGCAAGACTATAAACGTGAACCCCTTTTCTCTTCCTTGCCCTAACCAGTCAACACCCTTTCTGACTGCATCCTGAATATCGACAGGAAAGCACTACGCATAGCAACAGAAACAGCTGGCATCAGTATTGGTGGATGTTAAGACGAGGGAGGGCACGCAACAGATGACACAGTTATGTGATGAGACAGGAGGGAGGATGAAAATGAACGTTTGATTGATCTTTTGATAAAAGATTTGTGGATAAATCAGGAGGGGAAAAAGGGAAACAAATGAAGACAAGATAATAAATGGGAACTAAAAATCATAAAAACGAACAAGACAATGATTTCAACACATAAGAATTTATTTTAAAGAAAAAAATCTGGAAGTATGACAAAATACTTTTCTATGCTTATGAGCACACAGCCATACAGTATGCCGACACTCATGCACTCTCAAATGAGAATGAAATGCGAATAAAATGGCTGCCAAAAATAACGCAGTACTAAAACTTGCATATACCGCATAAATAAAAATATATAAAACTTGAGGTGATAAAAACTCTGTGGAAACTCAAACACACAAGACAGTCTCACAAAACATGGAATACAAACATGTAAACATACATACAGGAAATAACTCATACTGGAACAACGCAGTAAAACAAATACAAATCATAAGTTACATTCAAATAAAACAAGGTATGGGTGATAAACACATTTTTTGCTGGTTTGAAATATGTCTCTTTTAAAGCTAGAACAGGACAGAGTAGAATCTCTCCTATCAAAAAGCAGTTAAGATCGAGTTTTCCTCCTATTGTACCAGTCTACTTAGTAACCCCCCCCTCCGCCCCACCATCTCAATGGCTCAAATCTAGTCCTTCTGTGACATGCGGGGCACTTTTTTTCTGGGGAACCAGTGTATTTGTCAGCATTACTACACATACTACTTCATATTCCATTTAACCAGACGCATTTTTTAGCGTCACTCCATCCTCAAGTCAAAACTGCCAACTTCCCTCTTGGCCATTTGTGATGCGTAATCCTTTAACCTTTCACAGCTAAATGTGCAAGCAAGGCGTCCTTGGAGCCTGTTTCACTAATCAAACTTTAGATGCTCAATTTTAAGCTATAAACTATAAACTGTCAAAGATTTCTTTTTGGTCCAGCTCTTTGAAGTATAGGCTGTTCATAGTGGATAAGGCTTTTGAATCTTCTTTTTAGGACAGTGCAAAAACAAATAGATGTCTGCTATTTATTATCTCTTCATAGGATAATGAATTGCTCAATCTTAACTTTCACATTCAGTAGTTTCATCAATCTTTGGACTCATTTTACGACTGCATGTCTCAAAAGATTGTCTATATGGCTTCAGATAAATTCATCTGTAATGAAATATTGAAATAGGATGCATTATTATACCGTTACCAAACTACATCCTGTTACCTTGCTTTTCCACGATATAGAGATCAAGGTATTTCACTACACAACAGAGTATTAACACTCGTGCAAACAGTTACCTAAGCAGACAACTGCTGTAGATTTATATGGATCATAATGAGAGAAAAAAACTAAAATGTTTACATGGTAAATCATAAAAATATTATTGCATAAAGCGCAATAAAAGTATCTATCTAACTAGGAGCTGAAAGATAACACAATTTCACAAGCTGTCATTGTCTTAACACCAAACAATGGACCCAACATTTGGGGTAGGCTACCTTGAGCTAAGGATACCTGATTGCTTTAGATTCCACCTATAACCGTTTGTAGTTTACTAAACTTGTTCCAGTTGTCATAGTTTAAACATAAACATAGACACCCTACTACTTCAAAATAAAACACCTTAGTTTTGGTTTTCAAATGTCCTCCAGTGGTCCCAAATATGTCTGTACAGCTGTTTATTGCACTTTTTACAATGACTGGTAGCTAGTGTTCAGGGGGCTTTTAGTGAAATGATAAGTATCTTATTTTCACAGTATATGGCCTTGTAGAGTGAAATTGTAGCCATGAAGCTATGTGGTCAACTTTGTAAATAATAAGGTTTGTTCTCTGCAATATTAGCACTGACATAACAGTGCACACACAAAACTTAGAAATCATAAGAAAAAAAAAAACACAAAAGATTGCACAAACACGGTCTTCACAATAACCATACAAATACCTGTCTTACAAATTAAGAGCAAAGTAATCAAATAAAGAAAATATTTAAAAAAAAAAAAACTTTTACAAAAAGCACAATTGTGAAATGATAAAACGTCACCGGGTGTAATACAGTGACAGTGAGTTTGCCGGATGTTTTGACTTTGCAGAACCCACTGATGCAACGGTATGGCTTCTGTGCACGGCATGATATGATTGGTGGACCTTCTACAGCCAATCACTTGCACTGCACACATCTTCCAAGTACAGTCTATGTGCATGTTTTAAGTTGCCTTATGTTTAGGAACTATGACCATCTCGGGAATTGTACAAAAGACAAACACGCAGGCCCAAATTAAAAAGACAAAAACGGTGGAACAATGGAAGATAGATCACGCTCACAAACACATGCATGCACGCCACCGGCACTCTGCTCCTTCATCCTACCTTATACTCTGTCTTATACTCTTGCTATCTCCACGGCCGAACCTTCCCCCTTACGAACCTTCCAGACGACGTTCGCCTCAACCCACACTCCCACCTCCCCTCGTCGCGGAACAACCTCACCCTTTCTTCCCTCCTCTGTCTCTCCCTCTCCCTCCTCCTCCTCTCCCACAGTCTCTGCTCCCTGACCTCGCGGGGCAGCAGTCGAGGCAGCCTGCTTGGCTTCTCCTCCTTCAGGAGGCCGAACATTCGGAGTTTGATCAGGAAGAAGGGGGGCAGCTCTTTGAGGACCTGGCTAGCTAGCTTCAGTACTACGGAGTTAGCCAGGTCTGCCAGGACCCCTATGGGGCGTCTAATGAAGCGCTGCACCCAGAGAAGGCCCTTGGCCGGGGGAGAGCTGTGGCTCTGGCGGGCCTGGTACTCTAAAGGCAGGCTCCTCAGAGGGACTGGGATTTTGGACTGACGCACACCCCAGTTGCGCCCTGCTTTGGGGAACATCTCATAGAGGTTGCGCTCAGCCACACCCCCCAGGACTGACTGGCAAACGGTAAAGAGGGGCCGGGGCAGGCGGAAGAGGAAGCGCATACACAGGCGGTTGACTTTGCGGGGTGCGTGCTGGAAGAAGTCGCGGGCCGGCCGGACCACCAGCACCACCAGCAGATAGAGGGAGAGGAAGAGGGAAGGAGAGCTGAGAAAGGAGGCCGAGACCAGGACGACGGGGACGTAATAGACCCCCAGGCTTAGAGAGAGACCTAAACTGAAGAGGACACAGGCCCACAGACTTAGCGACAGGTAGGTGGACAGAGAGAGAGAGCAGCAGGAGCGAAGGAAGAGGTAGGAGAAGAAGAGCGCCAAGAGGGCAAGTTCGGCGGAGAGAAGAAGGGAGGCCAATGAGGGTAGAGGAGGGGAGCGACGGAGGGAGAGGAGGAAGATGGAGAGGAGCAGAAAGGTGACGTTGGAGGGCTGGGCGGCGGCGGAGAGGGAGAGGAGGAGACAGATAGCGTGAGAGAACAGTGAGGGGAGAGAGGTCTGGGAGGGGGGAGGGCGAGGAGGGGGTGTGGCCTCCTGTTCCTCTGGGGTGTCGGGAAAGTAGAACTCCGCGAGGTCGTCGGCCTCTCGCTGGCTCCTCTCTCGGGTGAGGGAGGAGATGAGCTCCGACGGGCAGCCGTCGGCCACGCCCCGGCCCTCATCCTCATCCTCTTCACCTTCTTCTTCTTCCTCTTCACTGTCTATCTGTTTGCTTCTACTCTCATCGTCCTCATCCTCCCACTGCACTCCTTCTACTTCCCTCACCTCTCCATCTCCTTCCCCCATCTTCCACTCCTCTTGCTCGGATCGTTCCTCGTCCCTCGCATCCTCCCTGTCATGATTTGGCTGTGCTTTACTGGTGTCCTCATCTACCTCATTCTCCGTTCCAACCTCAGACACGCACACATCCCCTACCTCCTCTACTCTCGCTGCCCCCTCGTCTCTAATTTGGTCTCCGCATTCCTCCAACACATCTCCATCAACTTCACCCTCAACCTCCCCGTCACATAGCTGCTTGGCTCCCGTGGCCCTTTCCTCTTTGGACTCTTCTAACACGCCTCCCCCCCCATCCTCCAACTCCACCTCTACCGTGCCCTCCTCCCCGGCCCGAGTGCCGCTCGGCCCCTCTGCCGCCTGGCTCTCTCCCTCCTCAGGAGACCCCTGGCTCTGGGTGGTGGTGGTGGTGGTGCTCTCACTCACTTTGAGGCTCTTGGGCTGCTGGCGGACCTCCACGGCGTGCTTCTGACGCAGCTCCTGCTCGCGGCGCTTGTTGTACTCCATCTGGTTGGTGAGCTCCGTCTGGTGCTGCGTGCGGATCAGCTCAGCCCGCGTGTGCTGCACCAGGCCCAGCTGGCGGAACTCCAGCTCCTGGGTGGACTCGTGGTGGCGCAGCAGCATGGCGCACTCCAAGTCCTTCAGAGTCTGCTTCTTGTTCAAGTCCTGGTAGGGAGGAGGGAGAGACACAGGTAGGGGAGGAAGTTGTTCAACTGTGAGGAGAGGAAACTTCTACAGATGCACCTTTGTTTTGAACATTTGTGAAGAGCTTTTCCAGCTTTTATTTTACCAGGCAAACCGCATCTATTGTGGGGAACGGGTACCTCTCGGAGCAGATCCTGCTCCAGGTTGTGGCGTGCCAGCAGCATCTTCCTCTTGTACTGGCGACACTGCAGCTCGTAGTACTGCCTCTGCCTCCGCAACAGGCCCGCCTCCTCCTCTGCCTGCAGCTGCTGCAGACACTCCTTCTGGTGGACCAGCCATTCCTGCTTTTCCCGCTTGGGTGTAGACTGGTTCTCGTTCAGCTCCTTGGGGGGCGGGGGGAAACGTTGGAAGGAATGATTAGCATGCAACATTAGCTGGTGGGAAACCAGGCGTGAAACCAGGCTAAGAGATTAACACTGCGGGTGCTGTAGGTATAACATAGGGTGCATTTAGTGGTGACGGTGCACACTGGCGAGAGGAAATGGAATGGCTGTTAAGAGTTGCATTTTGACTGAGTGGATCAGAGGTGTCAGCAGTATGGTAGCGCCGATCGTTCTATAACAAGTTTATGCAACACAGGACATTTTTTTCTTTGAGATGAGGTGTGATTGAAGCATGGCTGGGCAGATAGCTGTGCGTTAAGTTGTGTTAAGGAGCCGGTCGGTGATGACAGGCGACAAAACAGAGCGGCACCTCTTTGAGCTGCTCCTTGCGCTGGCGATACTGGCGTTTCTGGGACTCCAGCAGGCTGGTCAACTCCTTTTTCTGCTGGGCCAGGATGTGTTGCTGGAACTTCTTCTCCTCAGCCAGGGCTGCCTTCGTCTGCACAAACACACAGTCATATTGATATGACTGGCATCAGGGGGTTATTGCAAATCAAACCAAAAAAAACAGAGTGGTGTGTCCAAAAAAAGAGGAATTCTTGACATGTCAACAAGAGCACTCAGATCCTTTCACTTCTGACTATCTTCATTTGATGGTGGTGAAGGATTGATCTTTTTCACTCTTCCCATCCATCCCTCCTTCTCACACATTTTCTAGCCTTGACTAGATGTTTTTTCCCCCGTCTCTCATCTGCCTATCCTGCTGTACCCCTCTCACCATCCCTCAATCCCACTCCACCACCTCACCTCCTTCTCCAGGATGGCCTGGTGCTTCTTAGACAGTTTTTCCCCCTCCCCGGAGAAGCTGTTCCTCTGGTTCTCCAGCTCCTTGTCCAGTCTCAGCTGGTGCTCGTCCATCTCCGCCTTCAACTTGTTCTCCAGGCCCATCAACTGCTTCTGGTGCTGCCGCCGCATACGCTTGTACCTGGGAGGAGACACAGAAGAAAGTAAGTCATCAACAGACGCTAAAAGTGCAATCCTTCCACAAAACAATACACTTCAACGAGTGGGGTCAGGTTCACCATAGTCTCCTTACCCAGACATCTGCTCTCTCAGGGCCGAACCCTGCTCATGTTCCTGGATCTGACGGGTGACCAGTGAGGCGGTCCTGATGGTGGCGAAGTGGTCTCGGCCCCGTCGACGCCTGCCTCCTCCTCCTCCTCCTCCTCCTCCTCCGCCGCCTCCTCCTCCTCCTCCTCCTCCTCCACCGCCTCCAACTCCTCCACCTCCTCCACCGGCAGACGAAGCCTCTCGCTGCGAGTCAACCTCTGGCTGGTAGGGGTCGTCATAGATGTTGTCATGGCTCTGGACAGCGGAGAGACAGAAAAGGAGGGAGAAGGGAGAGGAAGAGTTTTTGGGTTGACCTTTATTCCACATTGAAAGACCTGAGCCCTCTCAAGAAGATCGGTCTAATCTGGTCTCTGTCTCATACAGTTCTAGTTTGTTGTTGATGTACACCGCCGAGTGCTTGTACTGAACCACCTCCTTGTCCTGGATGGTGACAGTGGATTCTTGTTTCATTGGATATCCACTACTAGAGCTTTTGTCTTACTTACTGCAGATGGTTCTCAAGGTGACTCATCTTTCCTTCAGCACTGTATAGCACAGGGCTATACTCACGTACACACCCAACCACCTACAGTAACAATATGTGGACTGACCAGGGGCTTGTGCAGGACAGAGCTGTTGGAGGTGACGGTGTGCTCTCCCTCCTGCATCATGGCCATCTCGCCGCTGTCGTCGGAGCCGTCCGCCAGGCTGTTGACCGAACTGCTCTGGGAGCTGGCACTGATTGACATGGAGGGCAGAGAATGGGAGCTTTCCATGCTGTTGACTGTGCCCGTGCGCAGCATGTACTGCTCTACATCCTGGTGGAGAGGGAGGGAAAGACGTTTAGTGAGATGGCTAAGAGGTTTTTGGCAAATACAGCACAGTAAAGGTGGTGTTTATAGTTTTGCGTCTGTCAGTTTGGGTGTCTGTGTGTGTTCGTAATTCATAGGGTGGCAGTGTAGGGGTACTTTGCATTGGAAGTATACACTCACATGCTTCCTCCTATGAAATACCTTGCTCTGCAGTAGGGCTGTGCCATATCATACCATTCACGATAATACCGGTATAAATTTGTACATGAAAAAAAAGTGTCATATCATGATATTAACGATATAGCGGCGTGATGTGTTGACACATTTGCATACCTGGCTTGTGCACGTCTTGTATCTGAATCCTAGCTACTAGCTAAAAGGGGAGCTACTTCGGTTAGGTTAGGTTAAAACAAAGGCAAAAACACACACACGAGTACGAGGACAGTCAGAAGTCGCGAGTTTAGCAGCTGGTGATGTGCAGCCCAAAAGCAGGCAAATGACACAAACTCAGCCGAGCATAGCTGGAGCACTCGCAAGTGGCACTCCATACGACAGGAAAAGCAAACGGAATTACTGAAGCGGTTACATATTGTTTGGCTAAGGATATGATGCCAATCCAAACAGTCGAAAAGGAGGGCTTTAAGCGACTGGTTAAGTTCGACCCAAGATACAACATCCCAGGTAGGAAATATGTATGAAGAATACCATGACAAGCTAGCAGCTACGCTATCGTCAGTGAAGTTTATTTTGCCTCAAACACGGACATGTCGAGCCGAACTTCGGAGCCGTATATCAGCCTGACCGTGCACTACATCGACAGCGACTGGAAGCTGCGCAACCCCTGCCTTGAGACTAGTTCCTTTCTCAAGGATCACACAGGTGAAAATATTGCGAGTGGTTTAAGTGATGTGTCTGCCAGCTGGATGGCTACTTCTAACCTGTAATAAGTCAATTTTCTAAGTGTTTACTTATACAGTTCCAGCACTGACATTCTACCTAATTTGATGGTAATCCATCTTATGTTTACACAAAACCTTTAGAGGCAACTTAATTTAAGTTGTAACAGTATTTTTATTTTATTTTTATAAGCAGTGTTTACATTTTGACTGAAGGTTTCTTTGGATTGCTGCTGTTTACATTTGTACTTAAAATTTGAGGTCAGTTTTTTTAGGTGATACTATTTTGCAGGCTCCTTAAGAGTAAAAGGTTAAGTTACTTTTAGTTATTATTAAACTAAAATATTACACAATAACAATTGAGTTATTTATACTTTTACTAAAGATTCCGAGGAAAACACTATTATACCTACTTTTAGGCTTATATTTAGACTTATGTTGTCGCTATTTGCACTAATAAATGCTGCTGCAATCACCAATAAAACATTGTTCAGTATTTCTTTTTTCATATCGTCATGAATATCGTTACCGCAAATTACCCTGAAATATCGTGATATTATTTTAAGGCTATATCGCCCACCCCTACTCTGCAGATATGAATATGCTAACATTCCTAGGCACAAGCATACACTTTACACAAGTGCATTCAAAGCCCAACATTGTCCAAATTCCTTCATTTCCTTTGCGAGGGAACTGCCAACAGCAATTCGATTCGGAGGGGAACAACGCTTTTTGTACAGAGCGGAAGGGGTCCTGAGTTCACACGATGTATTGAGAAACACAATACAAAGACAGGATGGATGCTAATGCTGGCTGTCTTCCTGAATGCGGCTTGACACACAGATACCTCTTCCTCTGAATAAAAAGAGCAATTGGGTTTTTTGAGTGAGCATTGTTTGCCTCCAAGCCTGCTAGCACTTGGTCTTTTTGGTTGATTGGAGTCTGACTCTTTGGAGCTGCTGTGAGAACTAAGTTCTGCCAAGCTGCTTTCCAAAGTGGCACACCGAGCGTCTGAAGGCCTAAAGTGGCAGACATTTCTAATTTCAACTTTCAAAGAAAGTAGTGAACAAAAGATGACAATACTCTTTTAATTGACACGGCTAGCAGGAGGCAATGAGGCAATACAAACTGATCACAAAATCAGAATGACTATCAGGGCGGAAGTAGGCCTGTCAAACAAAACCACTCTTATGTTCAGAGTGAATGTTGGCCAATACTGGTCAGTAGCCCATCAGTTGCAGCATCTCTGATCTTGCTACACCATCCAACCACTCTTTCACTTCCACATCTCCCTTCACCTCACTCCTCTCTAAAACCCTCGTTCTCCTTTCCCATCTCACCTCCTCTTCCTCGCCCCCTTCTGGTGCAGGCCCATTGTGGGCCTCGTGGAAGAGGATCTTCTTCATCTTGCGGTACTGAAGGTTGTCCAGCTCCCGGACAGCATCCTTGGTGCGCGCGATCAGGTCCATCACCGCCGTCATGGGACGCTCTCTGCATAGGAAATGGTGCTGGGTGGAGGAGGAGGGGTTTGGGGGCAGGGATGGACAGATAGTGTGGTCAATTCAATTGTCAAGAGATTCTGAGTTCAATGTCCAGGTGATTAGGTGTAGTAACCCTGCTGAACTCCTGATCGCCTCCACTACTGTAAGCAAAATTAAGACACTTTTTACACTCAGACAACCTCAAAAAAAAGACAGAGGCTCTGGTTCATCCAGCAAAGGCAGTGTAGTCCAGGTCCATTTAATTGATCTCAAAAAACAGCCACAACAATGTGTGTGTGTGCACGTGCGTCAAACGGCCACGTATATATTCAATAGTGTTTGTTCAAATGTGTTTGTTCTCATATTAAATTCAGATGTGCCAACCATGCGCCTCTCCTGACTGTTCTGGTGATTATTATTATTGTTATTATTATTATTGTTATTATTATTATTATTATTATTATTATTAGTCGCACAGCTGCTCATCCCCTCCCTCCAAGGCGTTTAGCACCTCCACTAACTACTATCCTAGGGGAAAGCCTGCTATTTATATGCTATGATCAAACGCTAGGCTAGATTTCCCCAACTACAACATGTGCAGCACAACTGTTTCCGCTATGCCCGTGCAAGATCATGTGACGAGTAACAGCAGATGTAAACGGAGACGACTACACTGTATGCTAAGCACCGGACAGCTGGTTGTTGTGCTCAGTGTGAATATGCTCTATAGATCTTGAAAATCTGTGTCAAACAAATACATGACATTATTTTATTATATCTTATTAAACAAATTATTTCCTGCAAGTTAATACATGGCTAGCAGCGTTTATATTCCCTTTTCACTCTTGTATAAGCATGAAGCTAATCTCTACTGAAGTGATAATCAGGTGTATCGTGCCTTGGTATGCCACAGCATCAAAGCATGGTCTTAGAGCCTTGTACCTTGAGCAGCACATCAGAGGTAGGTCTGTCCTGGGCGATCTTCTGCAGACACGAGTCAACAAAATTACGGAAATAATCCGACCTGAAAAGTGCAAATATGCAATTATAAAAAGGGGCCGTTCACATTTTCGTACTTGGATCGATGGATGGATCAATACGTGTGGCTTTTAAGTGTATTTCAAATGTGATGCGAACAGTTGTTGTCTATGGGCCTTACACATTTTAGTTAGTTAGTTAAGTTAGTAAAAAGTAAGGAACTTTGGCTCATATGGCAAAGCGTCTCACAACAGTGTTTGCTTCAAAGGGGGAAAACAAAAACGAAGGAAGGAAGTTTCACCATCACTCACCAGTGATTGGACTGCAACACAGGGCTCTCATTCTGGGCGATGTGGTATAAGGCACTCATAGCATTCATGTTGAACAGAGGAGGCTTCCTTTCCGCTACAGGGTGACAGAGCAAGACAAAAGTGTGACACAGAAGCAGATCGAGAGAGAACCATGAAAGAAAAAAAGAGCAAAGGGTCTGTATACATTCAGCTTAGTGAGAGTGTGAACACACTTACCCAGCTCTATGCACGTAATGCCAAGTGACCACACATCCACCTTCCCATCATACTGACCCTCGTCCATGGCCAGGATCACCTCAGGAGCCATCCTGCATGGAGGGAAAGGACATTAATCCCATTTGATCAATGGCCAACAGAGCTCACTACCTCAATGCCCACTGTCATTTCCAATGATATGTATATTATGGGATATGGAGAGATTATACCATAATTGTTATGTAATTGCTTGTTGGGTGGCTATCATACAGCTATATGTTTATTACCAATGGTGCAAATTTGTCAGCAGTAGTTGGGTAGAAAAGCTGATGAACATTGATATGAGTGAGGTGGGTCATCTTTTGGTCTAAGTTTGTGGACCCAGAAGGAGCAGCCGATCCAAAGGCATCAGTAAATGATGACATTACTGTTTTGAATGACCAGCATCATGGTTTATCCCATCTCACCAATAGGGCGTGCCCACAAAGGAGTTGGCTGGGGCCACAATGGAGGCAGATCCAAAGTCCCCCAGTTTCACCTGCCCTGGCTCCGTCAGCAAGATGTTCCCTGCTTTCACATCCCTGAGAGAGAGAGACAGAGAGAGAGAGACAGAGAGAGAGAGAGAGAGAGACAGAGAGAGAGAGGTAGAGGAAGAGGTTAAGATGAAGAAAGAAAATGTTTGGGGGGGTCAGGGAGTAATAAAGGTGGGTTGCTGCACAGCATGCAAGAACAAACACCATTGCATAAGCTTATCTTAGACAGGGCAGTTTGTGCTTTCTCCCCCTATATTTATTTCATTTGGCTCTTGTCGGAAGTGTGGGGGAGGAGAGCAGAATAGATGGTGAGAAAAGGGATGGGGGTTACCTGTGAATCATGTTGTGAGAGTGAAGATACACCAAACCCTGCAATGCACCATGGGTGATAGCAGCTATTTCCACTTCCTGGAGGGGTTTCTTGTGGACTGGGTGCAGAGAGATATGAGGATGAGGATCGTGGATGACTTATTTATCCAAACAACTTGGTGTTATAAATCAATTGTTCTCAATTACCCACAATTCCTTCTACTCACCTTCTAAGAGGTCAGAAGCTGAGCCCAAGCAGTACTCCATCACCAGCTAGGAGAGAGACAGAGGGAGCGTTAAAAAAAAAAAGTAAAAAATGCTATTTTAGGAAACTTAGCCCACGTGCACACTTGACGCTAAGCGCACACACACTCACCCATGCTGTGTGCTCTCTCAGGTAGCACCCATGATACTCGACGGTGTTGGGGTGGCGCAATTTCTGGAGGAACTTCACTTCCTTGATGATATCTTGCCATTTCTGGAACATGACAGGGGCCATGAACATCGATGTGACAGAGAAACTCAGCCCAAATGCATCTAAAATTGAAAAATGTCTGAAGGGCGTCCAGTCCTCCTACCTCGTTGGACTGTTTGCCGCTGTAGGACATCTTCTTGATGGCCACCACCTCATTGGTGCGGATATCGTGGGCCTAACGTGGTGGAAAGGAAAGGGTTAACTGACAACACGTTTTAACAGTGCTTGTTTAAAAGCGCCACCGTGTGAAATTTTCAACCAGTCAATCAAACAATCGATTTGACTTAAGCCTGAGTATCGTTTCATATGTATGCCGCCGCCCACGCACCACCTTGCCACAGAATAGTCAGGAGAACGCTGTGATTTAACAGCCATTTTTAGTCGAGACCCGTCACAAAGCAACACAGGATCACCGTGATACAGAACTAGGTTTTTCCGCTGAGCCTCCTTCCCTCTCCTTCTGCCCTCTCCCGTCAATCCCTTCATCCTTCACTAGCTACTTGTTCACCCTCCATTGAACAGGGCTTTTCATCCACCACTAGCCAGTTGTCTTTTGTCCTTGGCTGATCACTACCATTTTACTCTTTTCCTCTCTCCTGCCAGCTCCTGCTTTCATTCTCAGCTGGTTCTTTGACCCACCTTAAGTCCTTATTATCATCATCATCATAATTATTATCAGACACCCTCTCCGACCCTCGCAATCACTCTTTATCGCTCTTTTCTTTCCATCCATCTTTTACCCAGGCTCGTTTCAACACACTGAGTACATCTCAGTGATGTGACCTCATATTAAATTATATGAAAGACCTTCTTTTTTTTTTCTAGGGATAATCACCATATTTCTTTTTATCTATCCTGTTTTTTCTCCAGATCAGCAGAAGAGAGTTTCACCTAGAGGGAAACCTCTTACGCACGGCCAATAATATGGTGTCACAAACTGTATTGGGATACCAAAAAAAAAAAAAGAAGTCACATTTAGGAACTAAAAATGGGTGGTAATATCAGTTACAGCTAAATCTGATACAACTAAATACAACTGGGCAACGAAACTGCCAATGTCTACTTCCTAACCGTTAACAGCAAAGAAAACAGGCCGGTATATCGCATCAATTACAAATTGTGTAATAAAAAAACAGTTACAGACAGTTACATAATGTAGGAACGATACTCATAGCATCTGTGGCAAAAGATCCCTTTGATATGAGATTCACAGCATCATCATCTGTGTTGGAGTTTAATAAAATGACAACAAATAGCTTTTTAACATCGGGACATTAGTGTCACTGCATCTGTCACATACACAACCATAACAGAAGGTTAGATATATGAACCATTCAGCTTTTACTGAAGAGCATTTATAGAGGAACAAAATGATGACAACATCTTGACAACACCCTTAACAGATACGACTGAATATATGAACTACTTGGCTCAAGATCATGGTACTTCTGTAGAAGGGAACTTACAACTTTCCCTTTATGTTTCGGCCTTGCAGTTGCACACAAATATGTAGCCTATATTTAGATTGGCTTGCACCGGCAAAAATCTGTTCTAAATTGATGTGCTAATGCTTACAATTATCTTTCAGCCCTTAGAAGCATGGAAATGTTCAGCACATCACCATTGCCAAATCATACTATGATTTGTGTCATTTGAGTTTTGGAAATTAAATATGGTGAAATTATATTCAAGGAAGAAAAACAGCTCCCTAAAAACAAAAGAAAGCATAGACCTCACTTCAGTCAGTGCAGAATATTTTTTTAAATTGCATTACAGAATGTGATGGCAGCAATTTTGTTTTGAAGAGCGGCTGGTAGTCGGGTTTCCAACGGCCTCATTCCCTTGCTAATAAGCTTGCATAAACATGATGACATTAAATGCAGAGTTTCTTCGCCTACACTTCTCACAGTCTCGATTTAGAACTTCTTGCAGAGAGTTCAAATGATTTGTGCAGCCATAGATTCTGTTTTCATGAGATCAACTGGCAGATTTAACCAGCTGAATGAATGTTGTTGTTGTTGTTATTTCAAATAATACCAAAGACATGCAATTAGAGGTTCAATATGTACTTAAGCTACAACCTATTCCTGCCTGTATGTACAAGAAATTAAACTTTAACTCACTTGGGTTTAAGGAGTGTGAGTGCCGGATGTGACTAGTCAGCCACCAATTTCACACCATTGTTGCAAAGCCAAACACCAAACAGAGTGACTTACAAAGTAGACGGCTCCGAAGCTTCCATGGCCTATCTCCCTCAGGTCTGTGAAGAGCTTCTCTGGGTCCTCCCTATAGAAGAGCTCAGCCACCTCCGGGTCCTTCAGGCTCCCGGCCCGCACACTCGACGGCATGGCCAGCGCCTGTGAAGGGTGGGGAAGGACACACACACACTAGGTGACTGCTGTTTGGAAGGATAACAGACATCCATCACGGCAAGATGAAAGGTCTATAGGAACCACGGCCTAGTCTCTGTCAGCCACTCACCCATTTGGATAGCTTCAGGAAGTAATCTACCTAGAAGTAATCCATCTCTACCAGAAACAGATCCATGACGGCTGGGGCCAATCTCATGCAGAGAGATCAAGTATGTCACGTCACACACGTTACACAAAGCATCTCTTTGAGACGGTAATCAGGGGTTTCCTGACTTCTAAAGAGGTTTAAGTCACCAGTAGAATGGGTTTTGTGTTGGGATGAAGCCCTGAGGAATAAACACAAGGCTCTTGAAAACCACCCCTCATCTCTGTGCAGGGAAATAGCGCCACTGGAACTCATACAGGATATTTTGACCCGGAAAATTAAAAAATGTATTAGATCATTTACATTTTCCGTTCAGTAGTCAGAAAAACATTTACAATATGTGTTCCTAATTCAATTCAATGTTTCAATATTGCCAAATTCTATGATTATTAACTGTGTAAACTAAAACCGCAATTTACAGTTACACAAAATGAATTGTGCAGCCTTGGTCTCTGGTATGACTGTTTCAAAACATGCGCTGACATAAGATTCAGCCTAACTATACACCACTGTTTCCTAGTGGCATTTAAACGGTGCTTGCCAAATTAAGAGTTAGCAGTAAATGCCCCACATTTAAAATGTGGTCAAGATGCAGCAGCGTTATAATCACTCTAAACAACTTGGCCTAAACCTTTCATTTAGGAAGTATGTGGTTTCCCTTTGAAAATGAGAAGTTATCTAAATGTAGCAGCCAAGTCAAGACAGTATGTATCAAGCAAATGTGTCAAGCATTCATTCATTAAACGCACATTAGAGACACTCGGCAAATGGCAACACATTATATAGTTTCATCCAAGATGCTCTAGGTAAGCTAGATGCAATTTAACTACCCTGGAGCATTATGTCATGCACACAACATGGATTTTATCTGTTACTGGTGGCTGGCTAAGTAGGTACTAACACTTTTGCTGACCATAGTTATCAGGAGTAGTGTGTATCTCCTCAACCAGCAAGCCAAGTGAGTTTTGCACTTGGCTGGTCAATTAGGCTGTCTTTGCTCACCAGAGAAATGCAAGACATATATGTAGACAACAACAACTCCAGGCTGTGACAGCCAGCCAGCCACCCGTTCAGGGTGCAGGCCAGCAACAAGCTTGATTGTCAATGTCAATATTTCTAATATCAGCAAACTAGGTAGTCGTTAACATGCACTGGTTACTTTTCCTTGCCGATAGAAATTGGGAAAGCCAGTCAACTACATTAGCAAATTGCATGATTTATGACATGTCTTACCGTGGCTTTTGGGATCCACTGTAGCTAGCTGGGGAGCTAGCTAACTGGCCTGGGTGGAAAATATTGGTCTCACTCTCCTTTCCTCGTCGGTGGTGTCTATTCAACACGACCGAACCACATTCTGCCTGTCGTTGCCTTTACTGAAAGTCCGTTACATTTTCTTGTCCCCAATGAATTGAGTAGCTTGCACGTCAGTACGATATGGCACCAGTTAGGTGTCAGTCAATTAAACTGCCAGCTAGCTGACTGACGTCTGGCAGCTAACTTGGCTAGCTAGCTGAGATAGCAGCCAGACCTGTCTTGCCAAAGAAAATCAGTGGCTACCAAGAATGCTACCGTTACGCCAGGCACTGCCCGAGACGTTTTCAACACAAAACTGGATCATGAATTTCCACTTGTCAACTCCCTTCTCCACTATGTACTGTCATTACGTTGGTGTTGCCGGTGGATTTCATCTCCAATGTGGGTTATCCATTTTACTGGTCTCTCATCCGTTTTTTGTTCAGGACTTCATGATGGCGGAGCGGGGCGGGAGCCGAAAGGAAAACGGAAGTGGACTTCTTCGACGCTTAGGAAACATGCAGATGAACAGCAGTGATGTCCCTGTGGCAAAGGAGGTTCAGGAAAACAAGTCAAGTTCAATGCCTCTAAATCTTTCTATAAAGGGGACATATTTTGAGTGTGACACAATTGTGCAACAAGCTTAGCCCACTATATGGACTTCTATCACTGTCATTGGGTACGGTCAGTGATGCTGTTTTCTTGTGAAATGTCAAATTAGAATATATTGTTCAAAAAGGGAAATCAAAAAGAAAGCAGCAGGCTCAGGGGTTGATGTTGGAGGTAGTGTTGTACAGTCGGATGGCTTGTGCACTTAGGTTGGATGGTGGGATGGGTTCTCCAAGATGGATCTGATTTTAGACCTCATCCTCCCCTCAGCCACCTCCTCCAGACTGTCCAGGCTCTCTCCCACAACCGAGCCAGCCTTTCTCGACCAGTTTATTAATCCTGTTGTCATCCTTTGCCTTGATGCCACCTCCCCCAACATACCACAGCAAAGAAGAGTGCACTGGCCACCACAGTCTGGTAGACCATGCGGAGCAGCCTTTTGCACACATTGAATGATCTGAGCCTCCTCAGGAAGTACAGTCTGCTCTGACCTTTCCTGTAGAGGGCATCCGTGTTGTCTGACCAGTCCAGTTTATTGTTGAGGTGCACCCCCAGGAACTCCACCACCTCCACCTCCTCACCCTGGAGGATCACAGGTGGCGGTGGTCGCCTCTTGTTCCAAAGGAAGTCCACTACAAGCTCTCTTGTCTTGCTGACATTGAGCTGTAGGTGGTTGAGTCAAGTTTGTTTAAGAGCAAATTATATCTGCACACACCATCTCTCTCTCTCGCTCTCTCGCTCTCTCTCTCTCTCTCACATACACACACACACACACACACCCTGACCTTTGCTGTCATGATCCACTCCAGCATAATCTCTACGTTGCGCAGTGTTTGCTGACAAAATCCCCACGTGTTGCATATATATATAATGCAAGCAGGGCAGAACACCAAACCGTTCTACATCATATTTCTCTGTTTCTTTTTCCCTGGTCAGTCTGTCACTAATCATACACCTGCACTTCCAGGGCTTTGTTACCAGGCTGGGACTTCCCACAAAAGTCCAGATCAAACAACTCAAAATCGGCAGGATCATACAGTGTTATAATACACATCCTTGCCCTCTGATTCTTTTATGTCCTGACCCCCTCACACACACACACACACACACACACACACACACACACACACACACACACACACTATAAATAGCGTCTCCCTCCCTCCATTAATCCAAATGAACATCTTTTTAATTTACCCTCCCCTCTCCTCTAACTCTAATTCCTTTCACTCACCCAGATAAAAACCTGAATCTCCTTTTCCTCTCACATCCCAACTGTCCCTCCACCTCCCCCTCAGTGTTCACCTACAGTCATCATTCCTCGCACCCTCTAACTCCACAGCCCGGGCCTTGCGTAACCTCTCGGCTGGCCCCCCACTGCAATAACTACCCACCCCCCCCAAAAAAAAATGATAATGAAATCTGTGAAAGTTCCTGTTGGGGCAAAGCCCAGCGGATTACGCTTCTTATGCAAACAGATGAATTTGATGAGTTTACATAACTGGGAGCCAGGCAGAGGGGAAAGGGTCAGAGTAGAGGACACCTACACTATCAGGACCTCAGCTCAGTTATTACAGATCCTGCAGTTTAGCTTGACCACCAGGCGTAATCCCAGACGTTGTCATCTGGGTATTTCACGGAAGAAATAATCCAGTTTTTCCGCAAATGTAATCAATACTCTTGTAGATTATCACACATAAGGACAGTGGCGGTAATCGGCCCCTGGCTCTCTAATACAGCCCAGTCAATTGTCATTTCTGTGAAAACAGTAGGGGCTGAAAACGGGGGTAGATCATCTAACTCTCTGTTTTACACATCAAGCATTCAGGGAACGTCCTTCATCTGGAGCATTTGCAACTTCAGTAGAAGGCAGTTTTAATGGCTTCACAGCAAAATGGTCAGTGTTCATCTAACAATTAGTGCAAAAATCAACACAATAAACTTTTAGTTAACAATAATAATATTAATGATTGTCATTGAAAAATCAACACTTAATAACCATGTGTGCAGAATGATTTTCTGTATGCTGTCAAATCTTTCTGTATCTTTTGACACTCATAGGGAAATAGAAGCATTCATTTAAAAGGGTATGCACTGTGAAAACATATCTGGAGAGATTATTTAAGGACTGTATTTAATTTACAACAATACATGCAATATGTTGTTGATCACTGTGAAATTGTCTGTACCAAAGATGAGGTGAACATAAAGTAACATCACCACTTTCTGACTTTCACCTCTTCATCATTGTTCACGGTAAGTAGGACATTTCACTCTTAGAGCGACATATTGTTTAGACTGGTCGCCCTCTCCACATGTGGTCATAAACAAAGGAATTTAAATGTAATGGTGCACAGAAAAGGGAAATGAAGGGTCCGCATTCATAGAGAGAAATAATTGCTTTTCACAGTGTGGATAATTGAATTGACTGCAGATGCTTTTACATTCTAGGCACTCAGCTGAACGACTTACAGCAAGCGAGCCAGTAGGGATTTACTGCCTTGATCCAGGACACTTTGACCGGCTACATGACACACTGGCTGCTGCAGGAATCAAATCTAGGGGTCAGTTGACAGTAGAGACAAGACAGATTGAGTCCCAGATGCAGCAAAGGTCCCAGGCCAGATTCAAACCCAGGACAGTGCATGGTGAGTTGACTGAGCCAACTGAGCCATCCCTTCATTAATACTTTTAAAGAGTCAATTCATTTTCACATATAAAAATTACGGTAAAACAGATTGTGGAGGTGAGATTTAAAAAAAAAAATCCAAGCAGTTTACAGAAACATCTCACCTCAAAAGGATAAAACAAAAGATAACAAACACAAATGTAACTGAACACAACAAACTAAAAAAAAACTCTTTTTGATAACCGATTCATTTGGATTTTTAAAATATTGATCAATTAATTTCACGTGACAATTTCCAAAATGTCTGTGTAGCATTAAAATGTAGATAAATACTTATTTTTAGGGACGGGCTTCTCCAAAGTGCAGCTGAATCTCTAAAACTGAAGTGAATCCAAGTGGCCTACTGCTTTTTCAAATTTGACCTAATTCATAGTAAACTGAGGATCTATAAACAAGCCATTCTACGCCCCACACTGTAAATTGATAGCATCCCAGTCATTCCGCTTTCAGTGGTGTCGGATAGCAGTGTGATTTACGCTATGACATCAACACAGCGCTCAAACTGGGGCTGCAACCCCATTAGATCATGCATGACCTGCATTGCTCTCCTCCGGTCACACGGTTAACTCCTCCCCCCCGGGCTTACGGCCCGACACACAGCCCGGCACCTCCTCCCTCCACACGACCTCGCAGCATCCCAACGGGTCGGTCAGACAGGGATACAGCAGGAGAAGAAGCCTGGAGAAGAGAGACGAGAAAAGACACAGGAGAAGAAGAAGAAGAAGAGGAGACGAAGAGATTTCTGCACCTACACAGATCCTGGAACAGGGTACTTTTATGTTGCGTTGCGCATCTGAAGAAAAAACAGAGGAGGGTGAGTGCAAGTACCCCTTTGTATTTTGTACTTTGTATTTGAGGATGTTTGTACACGGTGACACTTACTTCAAATGTTGTCATTCAACTCATGGCAATATGGTCTATACATCTTTTAATATATATATATGATGTATATTTGAAGGTCCCATCTTGTTAGTGCCATTTTTACTCTTGTAAATCAACCATTAGTCATCTTCTATTGCATGTGAGAAATGCATTTGCAAAGGCACGAACACAGACAAACACACACACACACCCACACATTGAACATAATGTTAAATCCTTCAGAGTGTACACACTTAATCCTGACTTTCCTGCTCTGGTAAACATTACCCGGCTAAGCAAAAGTGCAATGGAAAGCGCAAAGTGCATCAATCATCATAACTTTTCAGTTGTACTTGACACTGTGTTTCCCCCCCTACAGAAATGAGTTTAGGAGCAGCATGCATTTTTTTGCGAGGAGGGAAGAATATTGTGAGTAAAAGAAAATAGAGCATTTTCTCTTTTTTTTTTAATGTGTGGGGTTTGTTTGCAAACTGCCATGCCAGGTTGAGTGGATTATAACAGGAGGGTAACGGGATAGAAGGAGAAAGATGAAGACTCATGGAGAGGGCATGATTCAGGTCAATCTCAGCCCGTGCCTTCATACTTTAATCTCCCCACTATTTATTTACTCATTTTATTTGGTGTGAGGATAAATTCAATTCTTAAATTAAAGTGTAATATGGCAGAATGTTTGTGCTTTAGCTGCACTGCGAAGGATTTTGTATTACAATAAACTGTAGTTTCTGTGTTAGTAACAACTTTTTTTACAATGGCAGGCATTTTAGGGTGCAGTGTTTGTGATGACTGCCCATACCTGAATGGGAACTGACCAGCTGTCTTTCTTGTTGCAGGACAGACAATTAGCCGAGGACGAGATTGATGGTAAATTGTTTATTCTCACCATCCTTGTCTTTGCTTCTTCTCATGTGGATGAGATAGACGAACAGTAAACTTTGATCTAAATGATCCTCACAATTTATTTTTCCCTACCTTACAAATTTTAAAGACTCTCAGGAAAAAGGTGCAAGAGTTGGACCTTTTGTCACTGGGGTTAAAGGGGTACAGCAGAGAGATGTTTCATATAAAATACAAAACTACTTAGTTTCATTTGAGTTCAACCTTCACGGCTGACTGAGCGCTTTGCTGTGCTCCTCTGCAGAGCTGCGTGAGGCGTTCAATGAGTTTGACAAAGACAAGGACGGGCTGATCAGCTGTAAGGACCTGGGGAACCTGATGAGGACCATGGGCTACATGCCCACTGAGATGGAGCTGATCGAGCTGGGTCAGAACATCAACATGAACCGTGAGTCCCCGCAAAGTGTCGCAACGTTGAGTTGAGTTTATACGGAATTGAGAAAACGTCGGAGAAAAGCCTCACAGACATTCCCAAGTGGTCAAGAAACGAGTGAGGAACGTCCATCTACGGGGGTTACCGGGCAGGATTCAACATTCAGTAGAAAGAAAAAGACCTTGAGCTTACATTTAAATGAAATAACCTTTAGAATTGGCACTGGCAGAACATGATGCCTCGTATCTTTCCCTCTCTTTTTTCCTCCCAGTTGGTGGCAGAGTTGACTTTGAGGACTTTGTGGAGCTGATGGCCCCGAAGCTTCTGGCAGAAACCGCCGGGATGATCGGCATGAAGGAGCTGAAAGACGCCTTCAAAGAGGTGAGAGAGAAATGCCTCTCCCCTAGGATTTCCAGAATCTTTTCAAATAAAGTGAAGCAGCTTCATTGTGTGCCGCGCTACCCGACCATCCAGTCACTTCATTACCAGACTTTGAGACCCAATTGCTGACTATACCCCCTATCCCTGTGGCATCAAATACTTCTGAGCTGTCAATGGTCAGTAAAAGACCTCGCTTTGTTTCCTCTGATCAGTTTGACATGGACGGAGATGGGGAGATCACGACCGAGGAGCTCCGGCTAGCCATGATCAAGCTGATGGGAGAGCACATGAGCGCGAGTGAGATCGACAGCATAGTACAGGAAGCAGACAACAACGGTGACGGCACGGTAGATTTTGAAGGTAAGAAATGTCCCATACAGCCGCAGAGCAATTGTCATCCAGGGGAAACAAAGTTGTTGTGGGGACGTTTAAGTCATCCTCAGAAATGTCTGGTCCACCGTTCCTTCTCTTCTTTGCAGAGTTCGTGAGAATGATGTCCCGCCAATGAGAGGCGAGGAAGGACGTCGACTGAGAAACCTCCCCCGACACTTCATTCAGACAGACACATGCCATGTACAGACCTATAGAGAATATATATATTTATGCTGATATTTATATAAGGCGCTGCGATGGAACCTCGGAGCATATCAACTCATTCTCAGAGAGAATTATAACAACTATGCAAACTGTAGTAACACTTTTTTTTTTCTAGAAATATGTAAGAATAGCGTGAAAGTGCGTGAGCAAATGGAACCATAATGTTTTGTTTCATTGTATGTATTGTTGACAGAGAAAGTTGCTCATTTTGGATTGTTTTGTTTTTGGAATGTATTTATTCTTCATTAAATTATTCTAACGATACTAGCGTGTGTATATACGTATATTTTGTCTGGGCCTCTTGTAATAACTCCTTGGACGACATCATTCATGGCAGAGAAAGGAAGCTCCTGTGTGAAAGATGGAGAGAGGAGGAGGCTGGAATAATAATCTAATAATCTGGAATTAATCAGCATGATTTTGTCTTATGGTGATGTCGCACATGAGAGGAAAAGATTGAAAAGGTGGTTTCTAGTCTGGAAAAAAAATAAAAAAGGAGAGACCTGACCAATCATTTGTGATTCAAAATCTGCTTCGGCATTGCAACTGGAGGTCTAACAATAAAAGCAAAGTAAAATGCTTTACTGTGAAATACATTTTCATGGTGACTTCGGTTGCATAATAAATCAACCCAATGATCTATGGAACCGTTTATTTTTATTATTTATTTACAACAAAAAAAAACTTTGGTGCCCTGGTTGTTGAAGGACATAAGGATAAAGAGATTACATGGGCAAAAATGGACAGGCCGGTCATTTGACAGACAGAGTGCTGCCCACGCAACATCGTCTCAAAATGATGACATCACGACTCAATAACGACTCACACATTTTTCGGCCTATAACACACAGATTTGTAGCAATTAAATGCAAAAAAAAGAAGAAGAAAATGCTCCTTGTGGCAAGAGATCTTGGAGTCTTCGGGAGAGGGGAGTCATTCTCTGAATTTAGCACTTTGTTGCACATAAGATTATTCAGACTTAATGGGAATTTGGACAGGGTGCTTTCAGTGGGGAGCAGCTTAAGAATATGACCTTAATATTGCTTTGCTCTTTCCTCTAAAAAGACACATTTTACAATACATAAAACTCCACTTAAAAACATTTCCCCGTATGTACTCAGAAATAACCACAGTAAATCCCCCCCTGTCTTATTTTCAGTGAGACTCACTTAGTGTCAGATCTGCTCATCGTTTACTGGTCAGCATCACCAGAAATAATTGAGCTTGTCTCCAATTTGCACCAGAATTTAGACTCAGTCAGGCTGGTCATTGTCCACCACCGGGAACCTTTGTAGGATATGACTATTTAACACTGAGTCAACCACGTGCAAAGCAAGGGACGGTTGAAATGAAATATGTGGGAGCGTGACAGGGAGGGTGAGGCAGAGGGCTGCTGGTGGCCAAACAGGCGTTATTGCATGACAAACTCAGCAGCACCTCACATGGCTGGACAGATGGGGCGTGAGGGCTTATAGTACCAATTAACAAAAGTGAACCCATTCCCTCTCCGCACGCACCCCAGCCAGACCTAATAACTCACTGCACATCTGTCAAGCTGGCACTCCGTAGAATTGGATACAGCTGCTGCAAAGTCCGTGGGTTGACGGTTAAGTAACATGTTTGCTAGTTGTTGTTTTTTTTGCTATTGTAAATAAGTATGTAGTTGTGAGTCGTATCAAGAGAGAAGAAGTTGGGGGGTGCAAGGGGGACTCTGATCCCCATTTGAAGAGACGTTGAAGAGAATGAAGAAAAAAGGGAGTCAAAGTGATGTAATGCTGGTGGCCTGGCCTTTGCCCTGATCCCTCTACCATCCAACATAGGCCTCTGTTGCATTAATCCCAAATAATCTCTCTCCGTCTCCGTAGCCACACTGCCAAACAGCTCATTGTGAGGACTGTGTTTTTTTTTTACCCTTTGCTATTATCTCCTACACTGCAAACAACCTGCCTCTGTTTCCTATTTTCTGTTTTCTTGCATCCGGATTTAATTATTTTATCCCACTGAACAGAAAAGTCCCGTTAATCCTTCTGAGAAGCGACGTGTGCATCCTGGGTTTCTTCTGTTGGACCATCAGCCCTGCAGGGTTTGACACAGTTTATCAAAGTCAAGGTCTTTTCCTGTTTGCTATAATCTGTGGGGGTAAAAACATTTACATTCACAATCTCTTATATAAGACTGACAACGATAAAGTATTTGCTTCTCGTTTTACAGCTGTTTGTTTTGTTTCATCACTCATTCACTCACTCATTTAAACTAATATGATTTCTCATCCTTCAGAGTAAGATGTCTTCAGCGTCCAGAGGATGAAGCAATTACAGACATCAACACCCACCCGCTCTTTCTCACCTGGCAGGTGGTTAGTGAACCACAGCCAAGTATCAAGACTGGTAGGGGTCATAAAGAGGTCGTCCATTTATATTCAAATATGAGTTAAGGCCACGCCAAGGTTTAGTGTGAAGACATCGTTGGGGGTGTACAAACAAATGTACCAACCATCACATACTCCAAATACAAATATATATAGATAGATATATAGAAAAATATATAGAAAATAGAATACCAGAATTTGGTGTCAAGGTGTCACTGATGAAAGAAAAGTTGGATGCAATATTTACATTACATTCTACAAAGGTACATTTGAAATCTGTCTTTGTCATTTTCTGAGTTGACTGAGTCACAGTTACCACTGGAAGGGCTACCAGTGAAAACATACCTTGAGCTGCTTGACAGATGTGTGATGACGATTTCTGCGCCAGTAGAGGCTTGTGAAGTGATGAAGTTTTATACCAAGTCCCTTCTTCTTTGATTAAAAAAAATGTTCAAAGGTTTGTTTACACCATCATTACTTTGCAGGAGACTACTGCTCCGATTTGAGAAAACCTGAGGCAACTAAAGCAACATTGCACCTACTTGAGTAAAATAAAACAGCAATCTTTCCATCTCTGATGATGCATTGAAACAGAATATTGAACATAATATTAGTATTTCTTTCCTTTTATTTTATTTTTTACAAATTACACCGATATTGATTGAGATTTCAAGCGTCCAATCAAACGCGTGATCTTAGAAACGGAAGCCGGAAGTGGCGGTCGGTGTTCTGCAAGTTGTCCAGTAAGTGCAACATGATTTCAGTAACACCTACCGAAACAACTTTGCGACGTAATTATCATTAAAAGTGCACGGCGTGCAAATTTACGATCGCTTCAATCATGCGTATGCTATGATGTTGATATAGTGTTTTTGAAAATAGTGCATGATATTGTGTATTAAGTCTGTATCTAATATTAGCTAGCTAAGTAGCTAGCTGTGCTGTGAGCTAACAGTGGAACAAGTTCAGCTGCTTCCTTGCCATCCAGCATTTCATGAACTTAAGACTTTAAACTTCAATCAATCTTGTTGCAATTCCACATAAAACAGTAACTAAAAACGGTATGAGCAGACTGGAAAACAAATGCAGATCACAAAATTATATACATATGAGCAGATTGTACATCATTTTACAAATAGAAAAAAGTGTAACTCTACCAAAATGTGGAGGCATATCTACAAGGTGGTACCGATGATGGCCCGTCACATCCGTTACTACAGTATTAATTACAGTTTGTATGCTACAATGGCTTCTGGAGCGAGTTTGACAAGTATGATACAACACACGTGCTTTAAATAAATAATCACTTCATTAATGTTTTTTTTTTTTTGTCCACACAGGTCTACATCAATGTTGACTGGATGCAAAATTGTTTCTTGGAGATTTTTATTGTTGACCCATAGAAGAGTTTGTACCAGAAGGAACCTGATTTCACAAACCGTTCCCTGCTCCTCTCACTCGACATTCTCATCCACCCCTCCATCTCTCCTTCCTCCTACTCCCACTCCCAGCTTCTCGACAAGGCAACGGACCTCCATCTCTCTGCATCCTTTGACCGACTGCTCGTTAACTCGCCGTCTCTCTCGTTCTGCTCATACCAGCCCTATGGATCTGAAGGAAGTTCTTCAAGTGCTGGAGCAACTTGCTCCCCTGTCACTGGCTGAGTCGTGGGACAATGTCGGCCTGCTGATCGAGCCCAGCAAAGCTCGGCCTATTAAAACCATCCTGCTAACCAATGACCTCACGGACCCTGTCATGGAGGAAGCAGAGGCCATGAGCTGTGACCTCATTATCTCGTATCACCCGCCATTGTTTCGGCCAATCAAGCGCTTGGTTCAGAGAGACTGGAAACAGCGATTGGCCGTCCGGGCTGTGGAAGCCGGGATAGCGCTCTTCTCCCCGCACACTTCATGGGATAGTGTTAAAGGGGGTGTGAATGACTGGCTTGTCGGGGGGCTCGGTAAGAGGTCACGACCTGAATGGAAAATGTGTCACGCATACCTACACTAGTTGCGACACTTGACACTTTGTCACTGGTCTCACCCCCTCTGCATCTTATTTCCATCTCTGGTGTCTCTCTTTTCTCTCAGGTAGCGGCCAAGTGTCTGTTCTGAGTCAAGCCTTCGGTAGCGCCGCCCATAGTCACAAAGTGGAATTCACCATCAGGAGTTTAGGGGAACTGAACACTGTGATGGAGGAGCTGAAGGCCGCTGACAGTGGAGCCCCGCTACAACATTCAGTCTTCAGGTCGTGTGCATCATGGTCGCGTGCATAAATGTGCAGTGTGGATTTGCACTTTTGCACACACTTTTCTGCACTAGTGACTGATGGTTCATTTCACCTGTTTGACCCTAGTTCAGACAACACTGGCCTCCACGTCAGCCTAACCTGCAGTGACTCAGCACTGACTCCTTGTGTCCAGACTCTGTTACGACACACTGCTGCCAGCAAGTCTGTCAGCATCCTGCAGCTTCAGAAGGTACAGTATGAGTACAGGATGAGCTAATCACTGTTGTCAGTTGAAGAAATTGCTATCTCCATGCAGTTACTTTGTCTGTTATGTGTATGGTTGCCATCCGAGTATCGTAATAGTATGATACACTGTTTCATAGTAGTAGTTGAGCTTGTTTTGCTCACTGTCCACCTCTTCCTCCCCGCAGCCCCCTCTCCCGGGCCACGGCCAAGGGCGACTCAGCGTTCTGGACCAGCCGCTAACCGTGGGAACGGCCATCCAGAAAATGAAGTCCCACCTTGGGTTGAGTCACCTGCGTTTGGCTCTCGGGTGTGGGGCAGACACTCGGTGAGGGAGAGGGAGGACACACACACACACAATACGGAGGACCGGTTGAGCAGATCTGAAACAAACGCGGTCATCGTTAAAATACACCACTCAGTTAAAAGTGCTAATTCACCCAATGAGGTCAAGCCCTTATCACGTTTCCTTCTCTCTGTTGATGTTTTTACAGAGTCCAGTGTGTGCACCGCGGCCGTGTGCGCGGGGTCCGGGGCCTCGGTACTGAACGGAGTCAAAGCAGACCTCTACGTCACAGGTAGGCTGCAGCCGCTACCGTCTCGTCAATGCTCATTCAATTCAATTCAATTCAATAGGTCGAGGTCAAGTGGTTTTGTCTCTCGCTCAGGTGAGATGTCCCACCACGAAGTGCTGGACGCCGTGGCCAAGGGAACCAGCGTCATCCTCAGTGACCATAGCAACAGCGAGCGGGGTTTCCTGGCCGTGTTCAGGGAGCGGCTGGCCGTGCGGCTGCCCGACTCCATCGCCGTGACGCTGTCGAAGGCTGACAGGGACCCGCTGGAGGTGGTCTGACCGGCTCTATGCTGAAGGTGGACTCGTCACCCCTCGGTGAAGTTGACGATCTAGGATGAAGTAACTGATTTCTTACAAAACTACTGGCTGCTTCTTGTAAAGGAGAGTTACAAAACGATGTGTGTGAAATGATGAGGATATGCACCCATGTAAAAAAACAACACATCCTCTACTTCCTATGCAGGCTATTGGTGTTATGTAATGGTGTCTAGTAATTGTACAACAGAAGCATAGTGTTTCTCAAAATATCACATCACGCTACATGTTCTGATGAAAAGTACTCCTGTAGCACACCGTGTTCTGTGTTCTTCATAATAAAAACACCCCAATTGATCAGAAAATGGGTTGTAGGCCTGTTGGATAAGACACAATATCCCTCCACCCATACATGCACAGTATGAGCCTGAGCCGTATGTAATCTGTAATCTGCAATCTGTAACCTGAATGCATGTGCCTTGCGCATCCGGTGGATTTATTTCTTGTTGGCACATAGTGTGTTTTAATCCCGATAATCAATGAGATCAAATGTGCCCCCCCCCACTATAAAATAGAATTGATAAAAAAAATAATAGGACACTTCGGTTGACGAGCTGCAGAAAGGATCTTGGCATCCACAACCAATGTAATCTCGTTTGAATCGGATTAAATGTCTTGTTCCATCATGAACAACTGCTCTGTAGCACGCTGAGGAAAACAACACATTTCTTTCCCCCCCTCATTCAATAATAATTATGAATGATTTGACTCCGCAAAGAATAAAACTAGCATTGTCAAACAAACTCAACAACCTGACCTTTAGACCTCTGCATCCTAACTGAGGGAGGACATCACACCACTTAGCACATGCATGTGGAAGAGAGGGGCTGTGTCAACGCTGAGTACTGTCAACACCAGGCCTGCCCCCGCTCTGCTCACGGCAAGAAAAAACCCCCAATAAGAAACGGCCTTTATTATCGGCCATAATAGAGTCTGGTGGCTGCAGTGCCTCTGACCCACCTGTCAGATCGTAAAAGCATTAAGAGATGTCTCACCCTCTCCGAGCCCCTCCTCCCCCCTACTGCCCCCTTTCACTAGGAGAGACCAGTGAGGCTTTCACACCTCCACTTCCCCTCTGTCCCGCTAGCTGCCTTTCATCCTGCGTGCCAGCACCCCCCCCCCCCCCCCCCCCCCCCCCCACAAATGGGGAAGGAAAACAACAACTAGAACAACATTAGGACTTCACTCCTCTGGGGCCCACTCCAGCTGTCTCTCTGCACCGGCAGGAATGTCTGCTAGCAGGTAGACGGTCCTCTTTTCTCCCGTACGCTGGACCTGGCCGATAAAGATAGGAACCTTTTTCCAAGTACAGATCGAAGTCAGTGCCGTGCAATACATCCGGTCTTTTCAGATGAATCTGTTAGTCTTCCTGCACGGAAGTTGCCATGGTGAATTCTAAAACTAAACCCATTCCCAAACCCACTGCAGTCAAGGAATGTAAGAGGTGGATTCAACTTCTCAAACACACTTTGAGATTAAAAAAACAAAAACAAAACGTAGATCAAACGTTGCCTTCGTTGCCAGTCTGTATGGAGGCACAGCGGCATTTGCTTTTCCTTCAGGAAACCTGAACCACCTGAAACCACTTTTAATGACAATTACGTCGCAAAGTTGTTTCGGTAGGTGTTACAGAAATCATGTTGCACTTACTGGACAACTTGCAGAACACCGACCGTCACTTCCAGCGCTCGTTTCTAAGGTCAAGCGTTTGATTGAAAAAAAAAAGAATCAATTTTATTGAGTTTATGTAACAAAAGCAGATTTGGCAGCTCGGTGAAATGATGACATGATGTAGGATTGTTTTATGCCTCCATTTTGCACTGATGAGACCTTTTATTACCCCCTACTGACCTAGTGACTCCATGCAGTACTCATCGGTCTTAACTGAGGTTTGTCTGCGTGTCTTTATTAAACTTTAAGTTCAGTTGAATTCAGTAGTTTTAGTGTTAAATGTTAACCTTAACTAAAACATGCAACACAACACCCGTTGTAACTGAAAGCCACGCGATGGGAATTCTCCTCGGCGCTCGTTGTTTGCGTAGCGACCAAATTGCAGCCAGGGGCCAAACTGTCCCTCTTCCACCTGCACAGGAGTCCTGGCTCCCTGCTGGGAGGGTCTGAGAGGCAGACCGCTGAGAGAGGAAGACACACGTCATCAAATAGCCACAGGGGGTGGGGGGGGGGGCACCAGTAGCCCCATCACCTGCAATGTGTGTGTGTGTGTGTGTGTGTGTGTGTGTGTGTGTGTGTGTGTGTGTGTCTATGAGAGAGGCAGTAGAAACATGACGGCTGTGGTTGCTCATGTCCTACAGTGATGTTGTTAATGGTTTAATGACTCCGCAGCCACACCATTGATTAACCGTAAATGTGTATAACAGATACAGGGTTTCCTCAAATAACACACATGACCTCAAAGGTTATTAACATCCCACAATTCCTCACTTTGAAGTAAATCCTGATTTTTTTTTTTTTTTCCCCTCCATCAGCCCTTGATGTGCCTAATGTTGTTTGTGTTAGTTTGTCATGTCAGTAGATACCAGGCAGGGGAGAGAGGCAAATGAAGGGCTGCGTGAAATGAGGGCCATTTGGCCTGATGTGTGAAGCCCCACACACACACCTATATAAACAGAGCCGGCCCCCGATGCAGGCATTCGGAGGGAAGGGTGACAGAGCGATAGGGAGACAGGATTTCGGTGCAACAGAAGACTGGTATCGCTCCATTGGAATCAGAGGGAACAGAAACGAGCCTGGATGGGAATAGACAAGAAGGAGCCTTAAAGAGGAAGAAGTTACCGGAGGAGGAGGAGGAGGAGGAGGTGAAGACAGTGATTCAAGGGACGAAGAGAGGAGACAGGAAGAATGCTCAGTGTGGAGATGTACCCAAGTTTGGCCTTGGGACCGCAGAGGATGGGAGACTGCTTCTACAGAGGTGAGTGTGTGTGTGTGTGTGTGTGTGTGTGAGAGAGAGAGAGAGAGCGAGGCACCTAGAAAGGTTTCCTGTATTATTGCTGGTCAAAGGTCCAAGTTTGATTTGACATCTCTTATTTTCTTTGCAAACATAAACAAACCCAATGACCTTGTTGACCTTCAAACCCTCTGACAAGGAGCACAATCTGTCATAGACACTAATAAGCATCAATTGGCAAAAGGGTAATAAGCTAGAAAGCTGCAGGCCATGAACCCTCATCCCTCTGGAAGAGCTGACAGGACTGGATCATGTTAGTTGCTTGTCAAAAGTTGATCTTGATTTCTTAGCAGCCAAAGATGTTTTCCAAAATGTATCCGCGTTTGGTTTCAAGCTCTGCTGAGGTTCTTGACCGTGATCTCTTCTCCTCCCACAGAGCGGGAGGCTCCTGCCCACCGGCCCCTGTTCCCCGCTGCCTGCGACATGGCAGGCCAGAGCCCTGCCCCCGAGGCTCCTGGCCCCGCCCCCCGTCCCCGCGGAGACGCCCGCCAAAACCCAAGACCAGGTGAAGATGGAGCTGGAGAACGCGTCGCTGTGGAAACAGTTCAGCTCCGTCGGCACGGAGATGATCATCACCAAGAAGGGCAGGTGAGTGTCGAGACGGCATGCTGACCCCTGATCAGTACGGCACAGTGTCGACCTGCTCTCCTCCCATACTCACCGCTCCTCTTTTACTCCTCTTTTACTCCTCTTTTCCTCCTCTTTTCCTCCTCTTTTACTCCTCTTTTACTCCTCTTTTACTCCTCTTGTCCCTCACCTAACCTCTCCTTTTCTATGCCTTTCATTCTTCTCTCCATCTCTACTCTCCACCTTTATCCTCTCTCCTCCTGGTCCTGGACCTACTAAACTGTATGCACTCATGGTACCGTAAAGCACTCTGGGTAAAATATTCCCTCAAATAGTGTATGAATGAATCAAAAGTAAACTGTTCTCCTAACTTCCTCCCTCCTCCCTCCCTTCCTCCTCCCCCCCCCCCTGCTCTCCCCAGGCGGATGTTCCCGGGGCTGAGGGTGAAGCTCTCGGGCCTGAACCCGTCCCTCCGCTACATCCTCCTGCTGGACATCGTCCCGGTGGACAACTCCCGCTACCGTTTCCAGGGCGACGCCTGGCAGGCCGTGGGCGGGGCCGAGGCGCGGCTGCCCGACCGGGTGTTCATCCACCCGGACTCCCCCGCCACGGGCGCCCACTGGCAGAGTCGCACCATCTCCTTCCACTGCGCCAAGCTCACCAACAACACGCTGGACGCCCAGGGATATGTGAGTGTGTGTGTGTGTGTGTGTGTGTGTGTGTGTGTGTGTGTGTGTGGTCACGTTGCCCGTAGATACATAACCCTCATCGGTACACTCTTTTCCCTCACCCGTTCTCCAGATCATCCTCCACTCGCTGCACCGCTACCAGCCCAGAGTTCACGTGATCGAGGCCAGGGACGTGCTGAGGTGGGGAGGCGGGCAGCACTCCTTCGTCTTCCCCGAGACCCAGTTCCTCACCGTCACCGCCTACCAGAACAACAAGGTACCCACGACGATACGTTTGCATTTGGTGAAAGGCAGTAGGAAGTGGTGGTCGTGTGTGTGTGTGTGTGTGTGTGTGTGTGTGTGTGTGTGTGTGTGTATGCACTTTGTATTGCAGAGGGTCTTGGAAAAACAATTGGAAAATGGGAAGAAAAAAAAAAAATGTCTTTCTTTTCAGATCACAGAGCTGAAGATCAACTCCAATCCTTTTGCTAAGGGGTTTAGAGAGGACGGCATGAACAGCAAAAGGTAATACACACACACACACACACACACACACACACACACACAGTGCACAAACAGCAAAAAGTTTGTGCAGCACATACCCTATTATTATTATTATTATTATTATTATTATTATTATTAATCCTATTCGTGCTGGATAGCACATAAGGTCTTCACCAACGAACGCTAATGCTGCCTGTCTGCTGCCCAATGCTGCACTTGGCCCCAGGTCCATCCCAGATCTTTCATCTCCTTCTCCACCGATCTTCTCCATGTCTCTTTGGGTCGGCCGCGTTTTCTTTTCCCAGGTGGCATCCATCTCATGGCTACCCTTGGGATGGCGCTAGGGTCCATTCTGCACACATGTCCAATCCATATCCACCTTTTGAACTTGATCACGTTTGACAGTGGGGTCAAGCCGGTTCTCTTGTAGAGATCTTCATTGGAAACTGTCATGGGCCAAAATAAAAAACACGTACCCTAACGTCTATCTTTCTCACGGCAGGCAGAGAGATGCACGGCAGAAGCGCAAGATCACCCACATCGGAGAAACCTTGGATATTGGTAAATGGGACCAGACGCCATATTAGCATTAATACTGATACTATTAATACTGATGTTTACTCAAGACTATTACTCTTACTATTACTCTCACTATTACTCTTACTATTACTCTCACTATTACTCTTACTATTACTCTTACTATTACTCTCACTATTACTCTCACTATTACTCTTACTATTACTCTCACTATTACTCTCACTATTACTCTCACTATTACTCTCACTATTACTCTCACTATTACTCTTACTATTACTCTTACTATTACTCTCACTATTACTCTCACTATTACTCTCACTATTACTCTTACTCTTACTATTACTCTTACTATTACTCTCACTATTACTCTTACTATTACTCTTACTATTACTCTCACTATTACTCTCACTATTACTCTCACTATTACTCTTACTATTACTCCCGCCTCGCCTCGCCTTCACGCTCCTTCACATCTCCGCCTGTCTCTCTCCCTAGTGAGCTGCGATTCGTGCGACTCCACCGAGTCTCCCGCTGCGGACCTCCAGGCGCTGGCGCTGGCCTCCCTGCCCGCGCTCCCCGCCCCGTCCTGCGGGTACGGAGCGGAGGAGGCCGCCGCCCCCTCCTACCGGGACACGCCCACCGCCGCGGTCCCGGGGGAGGAGCAGCAGCAGCCGCCGCTACATCTGGGCCAGGCGTTCACGGCGTCCCAGATGTCTGACATCGCCGCCAGCCTAGCCGGCGGGCTGCAGGACGCGCCGGGGAGTGAGGTGGCAAACACTTTGATTGACAGGTGGGTGCGCGAAAAAAAAATGGAGGGGGTTTGATTTGATTGAATGTACGGGTGATCAATTTAACCCTATAACGCCAAGTGAATCATATTTGATACATGAGTTTTTGAGACCTCTACATCATCAGTGTGATATTTTTTTTCCGGAAAAACCTGATGTATACAATCAGATACATGCATTGCACGGATAATCCACCAGGGACAGTAATTCATGCACCAGAGGGTCTTCACTTGAGACATCCAAAATGTCATCTTTCAATCAGTGGTTTTTCAGGGATATTTTTGCCAATTTTGAAAAGAAAAACTTTCAAATTGTTACTGAAACTTCAATAGGAATATTTACTGGATTGATGCAAAACTACTTCATATTTCATAACTTATTTTATAGTAAAACCGTGTTGAAAATGTGTGTATCAAAATAGATACAGCAGGTATATACGGTAATTTATTTGCAAATCTGTCAATCGTCATTTTATTGCATTTCATACATTATACATTCCAGCAACATACAGTCTTTTTATTATTTAAGTAAACTAATTAAAGGTTCAAATGACATAATTAGGTATATTTAGAGTAGAAATTATGATATTTATAACCTATATTGTATTTTTAGGGTTAGGTTAATAGAAATTAAATTGCTATTTAATTTCTTTTTTTTTTATTTGTCAGAAGGTCCAATAAACACTCCATTTTCAAAGAATTAGAATTTTCTGGCAATTATTTGATGGTTCAGGCTTTACAGGGTTAAAGGGCGTCATCCAATGTCTTTCTTCCTCCACAGATCAGACAACATGGCTCATCCACCTTACACCTCCTCCTTCCCCGTCGGTCCGCCCGGCTCCTCCTCTTTCCCCTCTGCTCCTCTTCCTCAGTCTTCCTCCGCCTTTTCCTCCCTCCCTCTCCCCGACTCCTCTGACCCGTCGGTTCCCCCCATCGACTACCCCCCCGTCCTCTCCTCCTCCTCCTCCCCCGCGCTCCCTTCCTCCACCACCACCTCTCCCTTGCTGCAGCAGACCGCGTTCACCTACCCCACGCTGACGCCGCCTCCCTCCACCTCCTCCTCCCCGCAACCGCTCCTCTCCTCCTCCTCCTCCTCCACCTCCTCCACCACCCCTTATCACACCATCCCTCCATCCAACCCGGAGATGATCGGTCCGCACACGCCCACTTTTCCTCCCCCGTCCTCCGCCTGTCAGTCGGGCCTGCAGGGCCAAATGTCAGCCCACTCTCTGCTCACCCCGCCCAACCAGCACCTACAGGGTGAGCCTATCGCCAGCGGGGATATTTCGCCCCACGATCAAACCTCGGCGGTGTTCACCTATCCGAATTTTTTTGCACACCCCGACCCTCAACCTCTCCCCAACCAAAACCACCCGCCGGTGGCGTCTAACCACGCCCCTTTCCTGCCGTGCTCCCTCCCTAACCACGGCGCCCACCACCCGTCTTTCTCCTTCCCCTCCGGCCCTCCGCCCATCCAGAGTCTGCACATCCCGAACCTCGGTCAAACCCAAGCCTTTCCTCCCTCCTCCTTCGCTCACCCGTCTCCCTCCCTCCCTCACGCCCCGTTTCAACCGTCCTCGTGCTCATCCGTCTCCTCGCCTCCTTTCCAGCCGCCCGTCTCCTCCCCCCCCTCGCTGCCGCAAACAGCCCACCCGCAGAACCTGACCTCCGCCTGCTCCTCCTCCTCCTCCTCGTACGCACCAGTCGCTCCCGTTGAAATAGGCGGCGTGCCGCAGTTCAACCCGGGCGCCCCCTATCTGCCGGAGATGGTACTGCACCACCCGTCTCTTCTTCCTCAACTGGATCCCTCTCTTCCCTCCTCCGCCGCCCCCCCGGCCCTCTACCCCGCCTTCCCGTCCTACCCGCTCCGGCTTTGCCAGGACCCGCGCTCCTCCCTCCCTATTCCACTCAGGCACCTGTACAGACAGCACCAGCACGGCCACGCCCACCCCCAGGGGTCCTACCTGGATATGAGCACAAGAGCTGTTTTCTGAGAGTCGCGAGTGTCCATTGGTAGAGGAGTAAAAATGAAATATGAAGACGATTTAGTGGAATTACAACTTAGAAAGGCAAAATATGATGGTGATTATGATGATGAAGATGTAATTTTGCTGTTTTGTGATCACACATTTTGTAATAGCGCTTTTAGGGATATTAGCAATGTGTAGTTCAGGTGTTTTGCGTGTGTGTGTTTTCCCAAGAACTCATCTGATGTCATTGTTTGCAGACTGACAGGTTGATTTGTAAATAGTTGCCGAAACTTTCCTTTAAAAAAAAATCCATTCCAGTGTGAAAAAAAAAAAAAAAAAATCATGTTTAATTGTAGCAAAATAGAATAAAGACTTCCTAACCGATTTTTTTGGATTGCCTTGGATCTCTTTTCTCCCACATGACTACCAGGTGACCTTTCCAACCCTGCAGTATTCCAGCCTCCTGTCTGTTTCCCCAGGTCTCAGTACATAAGACATGCAAGGTTGAAGACGATAACATCGGTAGTGTGTGTTTTTCGTCACCACAACAATGGTCCTGACGACCGCTATGGGAGTTAGCGTGCCTGGTCAGTGGCGCCGGCGTAGTAGTGGACTGAGATGCACTGTGTGAACTTAGCGGACCTTGGGTCTGTGCGTTTGCCTTGGGCCGAGATGCATGTCAAGGCTGGTTGAACGCAGAGTTAATTATTCCCCCCCCCACCCCCACCCCCGCCCGGCTGCTTGGCTCGGTCTATTTGGGTGAAATCCTCTAAACTCAACTCATCATTTCCAAAACACCACACTCAACACTTGTGGTGGGTCTAGTCTCTTTCCGGGCATCTGAAATCACTCAAATTTAGCATCTCAAAGCCCTTTAGCATTTAGCTTTAGCATCTCAAAAAAAATCTGGGATTATGTAATACGTATACATATGTAATATGATACATTTTGTGTACATTCACAAGAAAAAAAGATTCCTAATGCATTTTCTGTTTTATAAATGTAAAATAATCATAATCCTATAATAAATATAAAGGCGAAAACACTTTTGCTGCTCCAAAATACATTAAACCCACATAACACAAGATGTTGTCCTTCGAGAGTCAAGAGTCCTTCGAGAGTCAGTTTGAGAAGGAAAATTATTTTATTTTGATGGGTCTACCATCGACATCAAACCTTTGAGAATTGCATTTAACAACCAAAGTTCACGCTAAAGCTTTAGGCAAAGATGAAATGACAGATCTAACATGACGAACGCTTGTAATCTGCGTGCGACTGATGTTTTCATCCCCCACACTTGCGTGCCAATGCCAATGCCAAGGGTCAACTTGATGTTTACTCAAATTTTGAACCAGTCACTTATTAACCAGCCGTCCACCTCCAACGATGATCAATTTCACCGGTCCACCCCCAAACATCTGACACCGCACCCGCGTAGCTTCTCCTCACTCCAGTTTTGATGAGTTCCGTTGTTCGGACGCAGGGTAAGGACCTTTCTATCTGTCGCTTCTTCTTTTTGTCCATGTCAGGTTTTTGTCGGAGCAGCCTAACTGAATCACATTCAAAATGTTGAGAATTACCAACCTACTGATCTTTTTTGCTCACTTTTCAAGGAAAAACATTCACCAAACCAATGTACAATAAAGGCTGGTAATCGCATGCTCCTGGGTGTGTCTCACACACACAGTCGCAGCTTTCCTCACCTGAACAATCCTTCACCTGTGACGATGATGTCCTCTCGTCTTCGGCCCGCCTTACCTCACCTCTTGTCGCTGAGGCTGCTGGGTACAGACGCCCCCAGGACGGCGGCGGCCGCGAAGCATCTGGGGGCGTCTGTGCCGTCCCAGGACCCCCCCCCTCCCCGTGACTCTGTCCTTTGAGGATCCCAGTGCCTTCCGGGTGAAGAGTCATGGGGAGCTGATCCGCGCTCTGGGGGTCTTCCAGCTCTGCTCTTACCCCGTCCTGGTTAACAACTGTGGAAAGGTGAGTCCTTATATCTGTTTATCTGTTTCTTTTCTTAGTGCCTACCTGGCAATCCTTTCACATGAATGTTCCCAGGGCGCTGCCTGTAATCCTGCCAGTTGGTTAAGTTGATTATACTGTGGTACACCTTGTAAAAGCCAGAAATGTCAAAGTAAAATGAGAGTGAACCGAATCCGTGCCAGAGAATCCGTGCCAGAGATGCATGTCAGTGTGACTTTCTCCTCCTAAACCCTTTCAGCTGATGTCCATAGCGCGGACCCTCCTGGGGAAGAGGGGCTTCTCCTTGCTGCTGCGGCCCTCTGTGTACGCCCAGTTCGTGGCCGGTGAGAGCGAGAGGGAGATCGGCCAGTCCACGGAGAAGATGAGCTCCCTGGGGCTGAGGCCCATGCTGGCGGTCCCCATCGAGGAGGACCTGGGGGAGAGCACCGGGTACGACGACACAGGGAAGGGAAGGGGTACATTTTAGTGTGATCCAGTGCACATCATCTCTGACCACGATTCATAGTCATAGTTATCATAGTTGACGTACCCAATAGCCAGATTGATGGAGAGGAAAATGTCTGTTCCTACACCCCTCGCGGTTTGTTCGAAGAGTGAAATATAATGTCGTTCCCGCCCACCAGGGAGCAGAGATATGACGACAACATGGCGGCCATGTTGGAGTGCGTGCGGATGTCCCACAGCAACGCCTGGAGCAAAGACCCCATGATGCAGCTGAAGGTCACGGCCCTGCTCAGCCCGGAGCTGTGTGTAAGGCAGCTCTTAACCCCGTCTTACAGGACCAGTCTCACAAGCAAATGTGTCAAATCATTACTCTACATAAATAGAATAATGAAATCAAATAAATAAATAGATACATTTGCGTAGGAGGTGTCAAGGAGGTCATTTAAAAATAAATTCCTACTGATGACTTTTGAGAGACGGACTGTAACATTTTCCAGGATATTTGAGTACATTTCCATGTGTTTTGGAGGAAATGTAGTGGTTACATTTCCGAGTTTTTCAAGGGCACGTGGGAACCTTGACACCTGGGGCAAAAAAAAGGTAGTTGAATGTGGTCCGAATGTGTGGGGAGATAAGATAAGAATACACATTCAGAGTATGTGATGTGCCAACAGCTGCTGTTCACGTCAGTTTTCTGAAACCGTTGCACAGTGTCATGTCTATTTGCTGCCTGTATCAAGGTGAAACTCACAACCCTCCTCTCACAACGACCATACGACCTGGATCTCCTAGTCAGAGCGATGGATGGAGAGGTAGGTCCCCGTTGTGTACGCCAGAATAAACACAGTCTCATGTACTACCTTCATGATGATGACTCCCGACCCAAAATTGCCTTTCTCAGCCAATCAGCTTCCCTGGTTTGGACGCGAGCGAGACCGCCCACTTCCTCTGCGGCCTGCAGAGACTCAACAAAATAGCGGAGGTACTGAAGGATCATGGGAAATTTGCATCATAGAGTTGCGTCACATCAAGCCAAATTATTTTGCATCATCGACACCGTTTCTGATCCTTTGCGGGTTTTTTTTTTTTAAGGCCAGCGTCAGCAAGGTCCGAGTTCTGGTGGATGCAGAGTACACGTACATGAACCCCGCCCTCTCCCTTGTCACCATGGCGATGATGAAGAAGTTCAACCGAGACGGCGCCTGGATCTGGAACACATACCAGTGCTACCTAAAGGTCTTTTTTTTTTTTTTCTCTTTTCTTTCTTTACAAATATCAGAACACATCTCTGCAACACTTCCTTCCCCAAATAGTGATCGTATTACGCAAGTACAAAGCCAGATCCTCTGATACAGTAATCAAGTAAAAACAAATTCTCTGTCTCTGTCTCTCAGGAGTCCAGGTCTCTCCTGCTAGAGGCCCTCCGTCTGTCCAACGGCGAGTCTTTCTGTCTGGGAGTCAAGCTGGTGAGGGGGGCCTACATGGACAAGGAGAGAAAGGTGGCCGAGAAAGATGGCCGCCCGGCCCCCATCCACGAGTGCTGGGAAGACACCAATGACAGGTGGACCATAAGGGGGTTGGGGGGGCTAATGATCGATCACAAAAAAAAAATCAGGTTTGGTCGTTTTTGGTGGGGTTGAAAAGTAAAGGCTCACTGAAAATACTTCATTTGACCTCAGTGAGAATACCCAGCTGGATGACCAATGTTTTTTTGACCGTGTACTTGGGACTCGGAGTCTTTAGACCCACTTCATCTGTTGACTTGTGTCCGCTCAGTTACAACGGCTCCCTGGAGGTGATGCTGGAAGTCATCTCCCAGAACCCTCAGCGCCACCGGATCATAGTCGCCACGCACAACGAGGAATCCGTCAGACGAGCCGCCAAGAGGTTAGCAAAAAAAAAAAAATCGTTTTTCTTTAACTGATCATATCTTTTCTTCAGTTGCTTCATGTTGTGTTTAATGGCTGTTGTTTCCACCGTCTTCAGGATGGCAGAATTGGGCATAGACAAAGACGGAGGCTCGGTATGCTTTGGCCAGCTGCTGGGCATGTGTGATCACGTCTCCCTCACACTGGGTAAGCTGCCTCAACTCGTGTGCATTCGTGTTTATGATCATTTTACATTTCTAGGCTTTTAGCTGATCCTCGTAGAGCTAAATGCTAAATGCTATGTCACACGTGTAACGTACAATGCTTGAGCAAGAAGGGGTTGAGTGTCTTACTCGAGGACACTCTGACAGGACGCATGGCGGGACAGTCTGTCTCGTCACTCGGTCCCCCTTCACCCAAACCTCTTAAAGTTTCTTCTTTAAAGCTGCAGGAGGCAATAATAATAAAAAAGGTTGCCCAGTGCAGCTTTAATGACACATTCAGATCTATCCTTTTATCCACTTTTCCTCTTCCATTTCTCCTCCATCGCCATGTCTCCGTCTTCTCCTCTGTGTATCCTGGCTTTCTCTCATGCTCCTCTCTTTCTCCACCCTCCCTCCCTCCCTCCCCTCCATGCCACCAGCCCAGGAAGGCTACGCTGTGTACAAGTCGGTGCCGTACGGCTCGGTGGATGACACCCTTCCCTATCTGGTGCGTCGGGCCCAGGAGAACCGCACTGTGCTGCAGGGCATACGCAAGGAGAGGGACCTGCTGAGGCAGGAACTCCGCAGGAGAATCCGACTAGGGCTGAAGAGAGGCAGCTAGGGACTCGGCTGAGCTCCTATCTGCAGACTGTGTTCTTGTTCAATCCTGTCTAAAAATGTCCCTTATTGTCAGATGAAGTAAAAAGCAGCTACAGGTTTACCCGACATGAGCCTGTTGACGACATAATGGAAACTCCTCCAGGGTTGTAAAGAGATTGAAGCATTTTTTTTGGTGTACCCATTTCCCCTCAACTTCTGTCTAGTTCTACTTCAGTAGTGATTTCCTACATTTCCCAGAATGCCGTTTGACAACCCGCAGGGAACGGGTGTGGATTGCTTGCATTCAGCTGTGGGTTATATGTAAGTGGCGCCCCTTTCTCCAAAACTCAACATGTCTTGTTGCTGCATTGCATTCTGGTATATCGAGGCTGTCGGTGGAGAAACTGTTGTCTCTTCCTCTTCTACGATGGATTTCTCCCGGTGTGACTTGTTGAACGTCGGTGCATAACGGTGAGACTAGAAAGAAGCCCCTTGCTCTTTCTGAGGGACAGCAACCGGACAGCAACTGACGACCGCTGGGATGAAACATTTACCGAGTTGGATGTTTTGCTGGGGCATTTGGTTAGACATTGCCTGAGAGACTACTGATGCCTGGCTGATCAGAAACAACAAAGGCCAACAGACTTGACCTGAGCACTCTCTTTCCTGATTGGCTGGAGGGCGGTTCAGTTACATCTGCAATCCGCTGCTTTTCCTAAGTGCCCGGGACTTCTCCATAGGCGTTGTGCAATCTTCAATGTCAAGAATCACGCTCAAATTTAGTGCACAATTTAAAATCATCCCATATATATCTTATTAGTTCTTCCTTGTTAGGGTACATAGGGTACCACCATAGTGCTGCAGGCCAAGTTACTATCAGCTGAATATAGCTTTAGTCAAACCGCGAGTAAATAAAACTTAGTTCTTCTATATCTAAACATCATTGCAATTTTACCACCTTAGATTCAAACCTTTTTGTGCACCAGTTGTTTGAGTCATTTTTCCACAATCACAATAAAGTTGTATGTTGCTGTAAGAGTAGAAGAGGGAGTGTCTTTTTTTCTGTTCTAGTTCCTCCTTCTACCAAATGGAGAGAAAGAGAGAGGTGAGGTCTTCAACACCTGTCCCTTAATAACCCCCTCCACACTAAACTGTGAACATATGCCTCATTATAGCTGTGACCCAGACTAATAGCCTATTAGAGGACTAGCCTCCATTAACAGCCTATTTTAACCGGTCCTTTGACAGTCGAGTCTACATAGCTAGTACATTGTAGGTTTTCCAAAGACAAAGACCTAAATTTACATCCCATATCATAGTAAGTAGCACCAAACTGATGCAGGGTGCTGTAGGCTTCAGAAAGCCAAATTTAAGACTTATTTCTACCTGGAATTTAATTTGAGACCACTTTAAAAACCTAAATGAAGAAACTAAAACTAAAAGAAGCAATACCAGCATATTTCTGACTGAACTTGGCTAATTAAAGTTGTGACGCTATAAAATGGGCAGTATAAGAAAAATTTCACTGGATTGCCTTAGTGCCAATTCTTGTACTTTGAGCCATATTAGTTAGAAAATGTAACAGCCTTTTTCACATTAACTGAACTGTTACAGCTACAGGTAACAGTTTTAACTCATTACTCTGATATGTGTTAGCATATATCAATTAACTGATCCAGTTTTTTGGTTGTCAAAAATCAGTTTCTCTTGTACTTTGCCTGCCACCTGAATTCTGTGTGCTACACAATTCTTGTCTAATTCCCTGATGCACATGCCACTTTTCAGAAATCAGAAATGCACAAAACTATATAAAATGTTTGTGGAAATTGGAAAAAAACCTCAAAAATTTAGAATATAACTAGGAAAATGTGGTACATAAAATATATATAAATTTTACAAAAAAAACCCAGACATTTCTTCAGACCTGTTTGCAGACAAAGCTGAACAGAAAAAAAAAAAAAGCTCAAAAACACAAATGTTGACCAATATTTATTTATTAGGTTATCAATGACAATACTTGACATTTCTGTTGCCTCACTGTACTGCCACAAGCCAGCCACACTGCAAATGACTATTATACAAATATCTTATAGCCTTAAAAATTCATTCACACATAACAAAAAGGAGTGGGCAGTACTGGCTGGGCAATGGAGGGCCGACGGTTGGCAGGTTTTCATTCCAACCAATCATTACACCAGCTGATGTCACTGATCAGCACATCTTCAACCAGAGAGGAGGAGCTAACCAGTGAAGTCAGCTGGTGTACTCTTGGCCCTCCATGTCACATAGTTGCCCACCCCTGCACTATGCAGCTGTAGTAGGTAGGGCTTGTACTGTGATGACTCCCAGCCGTTTCAGGTTCAGGTGATGTAGTTTAGAGTCACAGAAGGGCAAACAGGCAAGTGCCAAGCATAGTAACCCAGGATGGAGATATGGAATGAAGACTAGTCGAGTTGGTAGGGTTGAGTTCGGCAAGGTTTTCCAGCTCAGTAGTTGCTTTGATTCTGGTTTCTGTATCCACCTCGCTGGTAGCCCCCCTGGTAGCCTCCCTGGTAGCCCCCTTGGTAGCCCCCTTGGTAGCCCCCCTGGTAGCCCCCCTGGTAGCCTCCCTGGTAGCCTCCCTGGTAGCCCCCCTGTTTCTGCTGGTACCCCCCTTTCTGATCTGTGGACATGAGACAGAAAACAAGAGGAGTTGGTCATGGTTTCAATGAGAGAAGTCAAAACCTTGAGGTCAGACCTGCTTGAAATAAGATTCCTACTGGAACAGATGCTAAGCAATGAGGTGAAAAAAAGATGACAACAACAGCAACATCTGATGCCAAGCCATGGAGAAACAGGAGAGAAGAAGGGTGACTTAAGAGGATGTCAGTAAAGTCAGGAGGGCTTTGTTTTCTTGAGAGCAGGGGGTTGAGGCAAGGAATGAAGGAAGGTGGTCAGGGACAACTGGAGCTCAACTCAACACAGAAAAACCCCCAATTGAAGCCATTAATTAGCAGAAATCTGTTAAATGCTGAATGAAGAAATGAAATACAGTGAGGATACCACTCTCAATCTCACCATCTCACACATAGCTGCACATAAGCAGGTGACGTCTGCCAATTATTAGTTTCTTTGCACTCCCATTCAAAAGTGTAACATGCAGATGTCAACACATTATTCAATGAATTACAAGTCAGTTACCAATAAACTGGCAAAGAAGCTATCAGAATCACAGTAAAAAAACACTGAACAACCTCCAGTCAGGTTGGTTGGGGAGTGAATAAAGTGGTCAGAAAATGTGTTTGTGTGCATCCCAAGTGTCTAAGTGCAACGTCTAGGTGGCTTCACGTACCTCTCTGGTAGCCTTGTTTCTGTTGGTAGCCACCTTTCTGATCTGAAAGACAAAAGGACAACCAGTAAGCCTTGTTGCAGTGCTTTGCATTATCAGGATATTTCTCGCTACAGCACTCATAACCTACTGGATGTGATGTCAGTGGTATTACTTGTGGCGATTGGCAAACATGGTGAAGGTCGTGGTCTGAACTCACCTCTGTTGAAGTAGCCACCATAGACGCCCTGCTTGAGGTCGAAGACGCGCTCGTTGTTCTCCACCAGGCCGCCCAGTTTCTCAGCCAGCTGCAGGGCCATGTTCTGGAGGGAGGTGGGCTCTGTGCGGTGCATCACCACTGTCTGGGTAGGCTGGTCTAGAGACGCCTGTAGGGAGGTCAGGTCAGAGGTCAGGGAAGTCAGGCGTTCTGAATGCTTCATTTCAACCAATAATTAAACATTACACACATATGGCAGGCAGATAGGCAAGAGAGCCAAGAGCCAAAAGGTTTTTTAAAAAGATGCAGGAGATGTATGTACACATATTCACTCCGAACAGTACGGCAGAGTCCCTTCCCTGCAGAGAAGCCATGGAACTTACCATCAGCTCTTCGTTGATGATCATTTTGCTGATGATGCTGTGGACTGTGGGCAACTCCAACTCAAACATCTCTGACAGTGTCTCCATGCTGGGCACAGATGCAATCACTCACTGATTATGAACACTCAAATTCATTTTCAAATCATACCACTTTGTATATTGGTCTAAAAGTGAAGTTAAAGCTTTGCTTAACATTTTGACTGACAAAAATGTACAGCAACAATGGAAGGAGCGTGTTCTACAGAGTCGCTCGCTAACGGTGAGCTGCTGAAAGCCTTGTTTGGAAGTAGCCTTGTTGACAAGGGGCAACTGCACTGTTTGTATTTTTGTACTGTATGTTGTGCTTACCTGATGGAGTCGTATACACTGCTGTATGTGAACAGGTAAGTCCTCAGTGACTCCTCTTGGATCTTCCTACAGAGGGAAACACATTCAGGAAGCAGACAGAAATAGAACGGCACCATTACCAGATTTTTCATTTTTCAACCAAGTACATCATTTTGAGTATTTGCTACTGAAATGAGTAAGTTTTCTTTTTTTAAATTGACAATTTTGGCCAGCTACTGTTCTCCATTAACATTTGCATGCATGTGGTAGGACATTTCTGTATACAGCTGTTACATCATCAGTGTTTGTTAAACCAAATAGCGACCTTTCATTTAATATTCCAAGGTAATTAATAGATGCCAGCAAAATCAGTTAGCTTTGTGCTAGCATTTAGTTTTTGGCATTTGTGGGCTTAAATAACACTTTACCTTGGTATCTGGTAGATAAATATAGGTATTAGTGCATTTCTACTTAATGTAACTATGTAGGGCTGCACATTAATGATGTATAATTGTATATAATGATTTTAGTTTCCAGAATACCAGAAATAACTGTGATTATTATATTATATTAGCCATAATCATGCAGCCCTAAAACTGTGTTAGTAGAATGACCGTGACAAAGAAAATGAAAGGGAAATCTGTACATCGGTAATGAAAGTTGATGTTATAAAATTGGAGGCGTGTGCTAACCTGACAAGCATCTCGCGTACTCGCTGTGTCTCGGGAAACAGGTCCCACACTTTACTGTTCATCTTCTCGTTGATGATGAAAGAGTGGCAGGTGCGCCAGTCACCCATCTTCATGGCCTTACTGGCTGCCACCACGTGCTCCCTCATGCTCTCTGGGGGGCCTGGGGGAGCGAGAGAAAGCGAGGATCACCTCTGGCTTCTCAAAAATACAACACAGAAAAGGCAATACTGTTCAGCCAATCTATCTATCCAGACTTAGGCAACGTGTTGCATACCCAGCAGGGGCTGCCTCTCTCCCACCCTGAGCTGGTGATGGAACTGCTTGCTGATCATCCTGCGGCGGGCGTCAAACTCGTGGGCGGCCATGTAGGGAATTTCCAGCAGCATGGCTGACACCAAATACACACACTCAAGTAGCTCCAGGTTGATGTGCATGTGGAATGGCACCTATAAGAGATATCAATGTCATCTTATGACAGCTGCTGGTCAGTTCTCTAGTTTATAAAGTTTATAACCAGTGGGTTTGGGGCACCACATGGTTGCCATGTGACCGTGGCAATTTCTGTCTGACTGTGCTAAAAGGTGCACCCGCTAACTGCTACTTGACATACAGTAACTCTTAAAGTGCATCAATTCTATCAACAACCCTCCCACTCTGCATGGAGAATTAAACAACACTTTTTTCCGTGTTACTTGAAGCTCTACCAAGCCAACCATTGGTGAGGTCGTCTGTCAACTAGAATTCTAGTCATTTGTTTTATTGGCAACGTTAGGTGGACCCCAGGTGGTTACCATCAAGAAAAGCATGATCCTATCTCTAGCTGACTGCTTATGTAGAACTTACCTGTCTCCTCTTTTCAATCTTCTCCTGCTCGGCGTTCCTCTCCTGCATGTTCCTCATGAGCAGGCCCTGACCCAGGAGCTCTTTGGCACGACCGGACGACTGGATGTCCAGCAGGGCATTGTGGGCATCTTTGATCATGCCCTGGCGGTAGGCGCAGATGCCCAGCTGGACCATGGTTCTGTTGTACAGGATCTAAACGAGAGGCATTTGATATTCTCATTTGCGATTATTGTCGCATATGTACATGCATGTTCTCTTGCTCAGCTGCGTGCATGCCACGCTGTGCCTGCCTACCTGTACAGGTGGGTCAGCATGCTGTATGTTGTCCTGCAGGTGGCTCATCAGCATCAAGTCGCGGGCCTGGTACCAACGTGAATGCAGAGCGTGGTGATAGATGTGGCAGAGTATAGCGCAGGTGCGGATACGGTCGGTGCGGTCCTTGGCGTAGATGAACTTGCAGAGGCGGTCCATGATCACGGCACTGTCCTCACCCTCGCTCTCCTCTTGGTCCTGCTCCGACTAAAACAGGAAACAGAGACTTGGCTCAGTCCCAGTGTTCAGTGACTAAACTGCAAGACAGAGGGCTGATCTGCTCCTGACAAGAAACTGACGCTACATGCACACACTCGACCACACACTCACTTCCCCTATGATTTCATTTTCTCCATTAATGCAGTTTTATTTTTACCCTCGTCAGTTGTCATGTGTTTAATGGAGTTCTAAAACTGCCTGTAAAGTACAAACCAATCAAACTAAATAACATTTTTACAGTGTCTTCATTAAACATATTTGATCATTTATGCGTATTAACAAAGGGAAATTTTAATTCCTATAACATGGGTCCTTTAATTAACCAACTCTAGCAGATCTTTTAGTGTCTTTGGGATCGTGGCTGTTCAGGAAAGGAATGAATATCTCATAACAATAGCTCATAACAAAACAACACTCAGGCTACCCCCCCCCCCCCACCTCCCCTGCATTTCTCACCTTGGTCTCTCCCTGGAGGCCCAGGCTGCGACGGTGTGCCTTGTAGTCAAACTTGTAGTAGGTGTGCATAATTCTGCGCAGGTAGATGCGGCAAATCTCCTCCGTGCTGCCCTTGTTCTCCAGGTAGTTCAGCAGTCGGTCGATGATGCCGCAAACCCGTCCCTCGTCCTTCAGGTTGTCAACGTACTCTGGGAGAAGAGTAGAGAGGAAGCAAGCGAGCAAATGAATCAGCAGCTGGGGAGAGGCAGTTTTTTCCCTTCTGGCTGATATATAATCAACTGCTGGGGGCTACGAGGGAGTGCAGGGTTTTGGTGGCATAGCTCACCTTGAGAGTGGGGGTCGGTGTTCTGCATGATCTTGGTAAACTCTTCGTCCATCCTCTCCACCAGTGTTAAGATGCACCCACGCACTCTAAATGGCTGACAAACAAAAATTAGGAATTTAATGTATTATAATAAACAGGATATGTGCATAAATTATACATTTGAATGATTTTTTTTATTTTTATTCCTTTTACTTTTCCTCATGCATTCTGTGCACCTATCCTGCATGGGCTTATAAGACATCCATAAATCTGAAGAAATAGAACTACTTCATCTAGAAGTAGTAAGAGAAGAAAAACCATTGTGCATGTAGCTGGCACTCTTATCCAGAATGACTTGAGCAAGCAGGGGTTTGGTATTCTGCTCAAGGACTCTTCAAAAGGACACATGGCTGCTGATAAACACACATACACTGTTGCAGGGGTCAAGTCTGTGACCTTTCAGTTCCAGGGCAGGCTCTCTAACCACCAGGCCACAGTGCCACCCAGATATACCAGAAAGGTGAAGCAAAAACAGAAAAGACAAATTTGATAGTCAAAGAGAGAGTGGGCTACCTGCTCTGAGGCGTTCAGGCTCTCGCTGTCCTCTGCAATGTTCTCCCCAATGAAGATGTTGTTGCTCTCCTCAAAGAGGATGTCCAGCAGCTCGTCGATACAGTCCAGGCACTTCTTCCACATGTCCGCCTAGAGGGACAAAGTCAGAATTATTCAATTGATGCAATGGGAGTGCAGTACCGGTTGAAATGACAACAAGTCTACAAAATCATAAAATACATAGTCATATGCATATTGATACTAACCAGCAATATTTCTCTATACTTTCCTGGCCGTTTTCCAAACATTTCCAGGTATTCCAGACATGCAGGGTCCCTGAATTTAACAAAAGATTGTTCTCTGTGTAACACTTTGAGACATTGGTTCTTACCTTCATGAAGGCCGCTAGGTTGGGGTTGTAGTCATAAAGGGAGGCGATGATGTTGAACTTGATCTTAACCAGGATGCCTTGGCCCAGGTTGTGCTCATTGGAGATGCCTGCCAAGGCATGGAGTAGCTCGATTTGGGCAGCTCTGCCAGAGGGAGAGAAAGGGGGAGAGCAAAAAGAGAAAAGCAAAGATCACTCAGAGGGTCTGGTTTGTTTTGGCAGCAAGGTGGCATATGGGGTTGGGAGCCTCAAATTGTCATCAAATTGTATTGATCTCCTTTCTTCCCTTGCAGACTGGTTTTCTATTAAGACATTCATTATCATGCATATGGAGTTTCTTGTGCTATTATATTAAGTGTAACACACAAAGCTTTTCTAATTTCTTATAACTTGAGAAAAACATTTATGGTATGTGAGGGAAAGCAAGAGGTTAATATATATATATATATATATATATATATATATATATATATATATATATATATAAAGCTAAAGCTTTATTTGCTGGTCAGGGCTTCTGCAAAGCACCAGAATGCCTTGTGTAGGAGGCTGGCTGGAACATCTTTCCCCTCTGGGAAAAAAAAACTGCAGGCTTTGGAGATTTGAAATGTGCAGTACCCAATACTGTGATTTTCATTCTGTTCCAAATGATTGTGCAGCATTTTCTGCCCACTCAGTGGTGCTTTAGTGCTTGATCAAGTGTTAATCCAGTGTTACCTGTCTGTGCCTTTCTTGCCTCTTGCTTGAAGGATCTCATTCAGCTTCTTCACCACCACTGCTGTGTTGATCTCTGTGCCTTTGGCAAACATCTTGGGCTTCTCCTGTTAGATTGAAGACATAACGCAATAATTTAAAGATGAACATGATTTGTTGATGATCAGCAACTTTTGTTTCTTTTGATGGAAGTTTTTGGTAAGCCATTTTAATTATTTTTTACATCTCACCTAAACACATTTGTACATTTTCTCCTGTGTTTTATCACAATGCTCACAACCTTAACTAAACCTACCTGTTCTGACAGGCAAGTAAAAAAAGAGCAATGGTTTTGAGATGATACTGTTCTGAAATACATGGCATCGTGATGAAGATAAATGTGGATGGTTGTCTAATCTACTGACTATCCTGTTTCAGCTACGGCAATCATGACAGTCTTAGCTACAGTGTACCAAAAAGTATTTCATCATGTCTTCTTTACCTTGACCAGAGGCACTCCTCCCTTCACCTTCTCCCAGCCTCCCTCAGCCTCCTCTCCTCCCTCCTCCTCGGCCTCCTCCTCAAGTCGTTCTTTCTTCTTGTGCCGCTTCTTCCTTGCATCCTTCTTCTTATCACCGCTCTTCTCACCCTCCTGGGTCCTGGAGAGAGTATGGAAGTAGATTATGAATACAGCTTAGACTGAATTGCAGAAGGAAAATAATTACTTCCTTCAATTTCTTTGACTAGCTGCATAAAAGCAATCCATGAGTATGGATGGAGCTTTTGTTTCTGTGTTCTCCTGTTTTGCTTTGTTGTTATTTACATTATTTACAACTCTGAACTTGTTGCAAGAAGAGGACGTGGAAACGTGACAAACGTGGTCTATGAAAGCAAGAGGGTTGACTTGTTGCAGGAAGAGGATGGTGGAAACATAAATCAGCGTTGGAGACGTGTGTTGGAGTACAGGGTGCGTAGTTTAGAGTATTTGTTTTTTCCCATAGATAAAAAAACAACAATGGTTAGTTTTTGCGCATTTCCGAACTGTGCCAACAAAATGTTGAGGAAGACTTTGCGCAGCTTTCATAGAATACCTTTGTCAGGTTTCTACCGTCCTCTTCCTGCAACAAGTGACCCCTCTCACTATAGACTACCTTTGTCCACCGTCCATTTCAGAGCGGGACTTCTCCTTGCGCTCGACTTTAGTTTTCTGGTTAAAAAAGGTCTATTTCTGTAGCGATCCTTTCAGTAATGTTGTCAGACACACGAATAACAATCTGAACCTGTCAGTGCCAAAATCAAGCACTTTTAGTGGATGTACTTTGACCGCGCGCACTTGCCCCAACAGATTACATTGCAGCCATTGAGCCCGTTTCGCGACTGCCGACTGAGCCGATCTACTGGAGCAATTCCGAAACTTTTCGGACCTATTTTGCGGTATAATAGGCAATTTTGTGGATATAGAGGCCAGGTTTAAAAATCCCAGAATTCTCCTTTAAGATCCATAGTAGGAGACTCACTTCTTGAGGAAGACGACGGCCAGGGAAGAGCTCTTTCCCTCCCCATCATCAGAGCTCTCGCTGCCACTATCTACGGTGTCCGAACCCCACTCTTCATCATCGTCGTCACTGGAAGACGACTCATCCTGTCAAAAAGAGGAACACCCCAGCAGATTAGTGAGCATCCCCTCATACAGTAGGTTCAGGGCACAATAATTAAGTCTTCCTTTCCCTTTCTGTAGTGTATTCTTCACTGACTGTAGCAAATACTTTAACACTGGGCCTTGGCTTGCTGGTCTCTTACCCCTGAGCCCTTGGCTGACTTGAGGAACTTGCTGGCCTCTGAGGAAGGATCCGCTGGAGGCTTTTTTTTCAAGAAGGCCTTGGCTGACAGACCGTCATCACCTGCCTCTGTCTCACTTTCTGAAGAGGAGCCTTGCAGACAACAAATTGATTGACGATTAATTATATGCATGATTCTTACAAGGTTTCATCACATCCATAAACCTGATCAAAGCAATCCATTTTAAAATCTATAATTATTGATGTATTGACAACAGAGATCAGAATCCAAAATTAAAACTACCAAATGGTGTAAAGGTGCCAAATGGTGGTCAAATTTATATTTGGCGGCAGAAAAAAAATCATTAAGGGTCACCTGCCACACTGGCTGGTAATATTTTGAGATTATTAATATTTGAATGGCTCAGTTATACAGTGGTTGGTTCTTTGCCAGTTCGATTCACTAAGCTCTCTTGTAATTTGAATTCTATACTATAAATGGGCAGTAGGGGAAAAGGGATAAAAGGAAATTCATTGTTATGGAACATGATGTCCAATTGTGTTTAGTAAAGCAGATACAACACATTGTATGGATAATTGTGTTCAAGCAATGTAAAAGTGAACATGCAGCACAAAGAACCCTCATTGCGTGGTAAATAAGACCTCTAACAACTGCATTTAAAACATTTTGATTATTTTAAGACTTTAAGGGCCTGCAGACAAGCTGGAATGGGTATACATAAAAAAAAAAGCAAGCTCACCAGAATCCTCTTGCTCCTTCTCCTCCTCCTCATCTGCAGACTCCTGTGGGTTCTGAAAGAGAGAGAGATCATTCAGAGGCCTTGTTAATGTCTCTCACCCAGCAAATTGTGAGTATGGTCTCAAACTCAAAACACTGGGGGGAAAATGCCCCGATTTACCTCCTTGTAAGATGCAATCTCTGTTTCGTAATCCCTGTTGTACTTGCGGATCTTCTGACGCAGCGTGCTGAGGGCTTTTGCGTTGTTCTTGTTCATCTTTTTCTTGCCTTCTTTGTCCTCCCAAAGCTGGAGGGTGAACAACATCAGGTAATTCAATTGCTTTGCATGGAAAAGGGACTGAGGAGTTTAGGCACATCTTGAGAGTGTTTCACAAAACCAAGTTACAAAGATACAACTGACCAAGATCAGATTAAACTAGATTTAAAAAAACAACATAAAACAGATTAATAGAATTCCTTTGCTGCAAGCAGAGCACAAAACGCATGATTAAAAAAAAAGAAGAAGAAATAACTGCTGTCAAACCCTGGGCTACTGACCTGGTTGAGATAGTCTTCCAGGTCGGCCAGAAGACGGATGTAGAAGGAGGGGACCCCCTCTTTATCCACTATAGTCTTGCTTTTGAGGAAGGCTCGACATAACTGCTCAAACTCCTCCAGACATTTGGCCATGTCACGGATCTTCATGGCATTCCGAATGGTCTTGATGAGGTTGGTCAACTCTTCAAACCTTAGATTTAAGAATGAAAAAATGTAAAACAAAATTAATAAATAAAAACAATCTGACAAGTATGGCACCTGAGGAAAGTTTCCTAAAGATACTGAGTGAACTTAGTGTTCAACAAACAGGAACACTGACCTTTTGTCTTTGGCACTGCGTACCACTCTCTTGGTGTCCTCCTCATCGTCACTAAGCAGCAACGACCTGGGAAAACAATATGGATAAATGAAATCATTCTAAAAATCTAATTTAGTGAGTGCATGATCATCTTTGAAAAATGAGTGGCACTGACTGCTTGAAAGTTGTTCCAGGTGCTTTAGGGGTGATCTCATCGGCGGATGAGGACTCCTCCGACTCGCTGTCGGACCCGGTAGCGAAGAAACGAGACATTTCTGAAGAAAGCTGTCAAACTGTAGAGGCAAAATAAAATAAACAAGATGTAAATATATGTTGCACCCTCATGCTGTGTGCTGCAGAGAAAACATTAATATGTGGTGGTAACAGAAATGCACTTGTTTCTATATGTACCCAAATGGTACAGCTCAGTGGTTCTCAGTCTTGGTCCTGGGGGTCCACAGTCCTGCTGGTTTTCTAGCCTACCAGGTAGTTAATTGCATTCACCTGGCGTCCTGGATGTGACTCCTGATTACATGGCTGGAATGGAAACCAGCAGGACTCAGGGCCCTGAGGACCACTGGTATAAATGGTTTCTACATTTGAGTTCAGAGTTGTAAGAGACTTAAATTCCCACTAACTTAGCGACATTACTGCCACTGTGTGATGTGAATCACTCCAGAATGAGCAGGTAGTAAATGGAATATAATACATTATTTAAGTTACCATTAGCTAGAGTGAAGGAAGTAGACACAAGCAATTAGTTCACCCCATCCCTTTCTTTCAAGCTAGCTAACGTTAGCGCTATCAACATGCCGGTAAACGGTAGGTTAGATAAGGTTAGCTGCTTCGGTTGTGACAGCTGGGCTAACATTAACCAGAAATTGATTATGGAGTTACAAGTAGCCCATACATTTGAGTACCTAGCTACAATTAAAGCTAGCGATACCATACGTTATTTGTTGGGTTGGTAAATCAGCATTTCCTTCCTTATGATATAAATTACATCCAATGATACAACGCAACAGTTAGCATGGCGCGCCGTCGATGCTAAGCTAACGTTACTACCTAACGTGATGAGGAACCGGGCCTTCCCGCATGTCTAGCCGGTCGATAGATTTTACTGGCGTCAGGGTTAAGTAAAGTAAACCATTTTTAGATGGACTCACCTATGTCCTTGTGGAAATTGTTCCGCGGTGTGTCAGTTTGTTTTGAATCGTTTTAAAATCCAGTTTAGCAATTAAGTGCCCACAAATGAAGGCGTGCAAAAAGCCTGCTCAGACGCTTGCGTCAGGAAAGGAAGTATGTTCAAGATTGACAAAACATAGGGATGGGCCACAGCAGACACACATACACAAGGATGGGCCCGATGGTGAGCGGAGCCTGGGTGGTGTTGCCACCCATCGGATGAAACTGTAAACTTAACAGGCTTTGGCAAAACATTTATCTGTCCCTGTAAAAAGTAAAAATAGATTTGTTCCAAGAAAAAATATCTTAGCAAAGAATCATGAGTGCACGTAAGTCCACATAAATTGTTCATAGATGTAGTATACATTTGCAGTACCAGGATACTAACTTTTAATACAAATTTAATAAGCTGAATATTCATCAATAAAAAGACATTTTACCATATTCATTGTTTTTTTATTATTAAGTACCCAAACATCGGTTTTGTTATAATGAACAGCTATATAATAGATCATTGGTGGCAATCATTTTATATTCAATCATGTTCAAATTAATGAACCCCTTGAATGTTTGTGTATTTGTTGTTTCTTACTAGGGATTTGTTGTAATATGTACACAAAATATTCCATTATTTCAGCATGCAATTTATGTGAAGGTATACAATCTAAAGAAAAAGTGTGCAGAAGTACACAGATATATATATATAAAAAAACAAACCCATTTCCTATCATGTTACTCAACCAAATATTTAATTTGTGGGTAAAATTGTTAAATTTTCAGTCTCATTGCCAACACAGCTGATATCTACTCCCTATAATACTCTGAATGGGATGGTAAGGTACAGAACATGAGCAGTGTGGCATTTGGGTCCAGTTTATAAGTTTATCCACCAACTTTCATACTGAAATTAGAGAAGTATTAGATAAGTCATCCAGCATGACTGTAAGCCCTTTATTTAGACAGCAATGAAAATTAACCAGATTACAGTAGGTGTAGGAATATGATAAAGTCATAACACATCAAAAGTCAGTATTCTAATCTGCAAAGTTTCATAAAATTATATATTTCAATGAAAAGTACAAAGAATGTTATTGGATAGAATTTTTTAATGTCATCAAAATTAATTTAGTGAATTCAAATGTAGTATTTACAGTGTACATGCAACTTAGAAACATTGATGATTGTACTATAAAAGGAATTCTTTTGGAGTGATGTTAGCATTCATCCTTCCGTCTCTTGTAATTGAGCAGCTCTAAAAGAAATTAGGGGACACACACACAGACACACATTAACCTTGAAACATTAACACATGTAACACAAATAGATGGTTGTACTTGAGCCAACACTGGGTCCAAGAGGGCTAACAAACAAGTTTAAAGGACTACACTGACTTTTGGCAAATTGGCTCGTTGGTCAACTTACCCCATACATGTTATGATAGGGATACCACCAAAAATCATGTCTTGTGTCTCTGGTAGATTTGTCTTGTGTATTAGTAATCCAGAGTTGGTGGTTATTCCCTGCCAATCCTCATCACATAAAATGGTAAATTGACCAACTGTGTGGTCCTTTAAAAGGTGGGATTTTTTTTAAGATCCCGATCTAGTGATCGTCATAGATTTTAAAATGATTCAAGGTAACCATTTGATAAATTGTAATATTATGAAAACTCATCAGGATTAATGTGCATCAAGGTAAGAACAGCGTAAGTAAAAAGCACTGGTATTTTACATTAAGCCAGAGGTTTGCAGCAATAGCTCCTATCTTTGCACTCAGATTCCTTAGGATGAAACCACAATAACAAGTCATACCTTTTTTCACCCTCTCAAGTTCTTCCTTGTACATTGCACAGTCTGCACACCCTGTAAAAACATGCAAATCATTACATGAATGAAGACAAGTTCTCTATCACATTTCAAATCCTCTACCATCTCCTTTGGTTACGTCTCACTTGAGTCACTGAGCAGCTGAATTAACGGTAAGAACCTTTTCTGTCTCGTAGGGTATAAACCCAAAGGTGAGTAGAATTCATATATTAATTGTTGAAATTCTTCCGTTCAAGATGTGTACCGTTCTTTTAATTATCGATCGATTATCGAACCCTTGACGCACCTAATAAAATCAGTGTGTACAGCTCAGTGCGCTGGGGTGGTGCTTAAGCTATGTATACACATGATCCTGTTTATTAACCTTTCACACTCACTCTGTATACAGTGTTGCATTGCAATCGCAGTGTGGAATCTTTTTATATACCGATGATATCATACTTCACTGACAAATAAAGATGCTAATTATCAGAATCGTGATCATTATGATCTCTGGTAAGTGCTACAAAAATCATGTTTTATTGACTAAATGTCAGCCTGCAAGAGGGCTCTGTGACAGGATAAATAAACTTGATTTTATGAAAGAATCCTGCAACAAACATCGGACATAATCATGTTATTTACAGTACAATAAAGTCTGACATAATTGTGCTACATAACAGAACGCCCAACTTACCATGCCTTTGGCTTTTAGCTGGCAGCGCTCTCTGGCTGGTTGCAGGTATCTTCAGGCCCCTAGCTCCCCTAACTGGATCATCAGCACTAGTGGATGCCACTGAAGCATCTAAAAGCACAGTGAGGTAAAAAGCCACAGGACAGTTGTCAAGTCAAAGGCACTACAGAAGGTACATGAGCCACGTCTGCTTAGTCTACAAACAAGTTCAGAAAGTTTAGGTTTTGAACATAGCCATAAGGACTAGTGTTCCTGATTGTTCAACACCAGGAGTGATATATAGATAGATAAACTAGAAAACTACAAAAAAAAATTGTAGTTTTGTAATTTAAAACTCAGCAATTACCCAGCTTCCTCTTCTTTGTTATTGGCAAAGGTTCAGTTCTGCTGAAGAGGTGCTGCTTTATCTGGCTGGGTGCTTGAGAACTCACCATTGGATTAGTGACTGTGTAACAGGGAGAAAAAAGGTGATAAATAAATATACCCTGGAGCACAGTGAAAGCATTAATAAATAAGTGGAGGAAATAAAAGCACCACTAGGACTGTGCCTAGTTCGAACCATTTTCCTCTTTATTGGCTAAATTACAAATTACTGGTAGAAGTGCATTCAGTTTTAAAGTGGTTCTTTTTAGAGTTGCATTAAAACACACTTGGTCTATGAAGCAATTGCGCTTCTTTTCTTCCATTTCTTCTTAAATGCTTCCGCCGTTTCTCCTCAAAACTAAACTAAATGCTGGCCCTTTATATGCAAACCAGGCAGTTGGGGGTGTGTTGGAAACCATTTATAGTAAATTGTGGGCATGGTCAGAAGGCTCATGCACGTGCACACAATTTAAGGATGATTGAGATGTATGAAGAAAAAACACGTGGGAACAGACGTACGTGGGGTTTTATACATCTGAGCGTATGCATGTTTCCTGTTTTGTGTGTACACAGATTTCTACACCTAAATCTACAGTTTTATACATCTGGCCCCAGGTCTTTGGCACACTGACACACAGACACAGACACAGACACACTATAGTAATGAATTAACTGTGTGTGTGAGCAGTGGTTATTTTAATTTTTGCCTCATTGACCAAAATATACTCTTATATAAAATATACTCTAGACATTAAACTATAATATGTACACCAAGGATGTGTAATGGAGATTTTCTATATTAGCGAAGCAGTGATACAAAGAACAGGCAGCTGCTTGCACTGTGTGTACCTGTAGGTCCAAAGGGTTTGTGATTCGCAGAGAAAGCCGCTACATTACTTCTTGCTGCGGGAGGCCTGAGACTTGGTGTGGCTCTCTGGGTGGATGATGGTATGCCGCTAGGCCGAGGTCTTCGCAGGCCAGCACTGGGCTGCTTGGATCCTTACGTCAGCACAGAGGGGAAGACGAGGTGAACAGTGAGCACACACCGAAAAGCCAAGACTGAAGCTAAGCATGGAAAAACATTGGGTGAAATGAAACAAAACTAAAATAGATTTAATGACAAAAAAAAACTAAAAATGAAACAAAAATGAATGTGATTTAGTGCTCGCATTTTGATCAGTGTCAAAAGGAAAGTGATATGGAGATGGAATCCTGTGGTAATCAATGGTCTAGATAAACCATTGTACTTAGATCCTATACTCATTGTCCTCGGTCAGTATTAAGCAAAACATACAAACGGTACATATAACCATGAAAAAAATTAATCTGTACATTTATGAAAATTGTAAACTAGCACAACACCACACACACACACACACACACACGCCTACCTGTAACTGCAGCACGCTCATTGCAGGAGCTCAATGTTCCTGTGGTCTTTGATACAAATACAAGGGGGGGGGGACACATTAAAAAAAAATATGTTGCTTGCTTGCTTATCCCTGTCACTTCAGTGCAACTGAACGCATTATTGTGAATGAGCTTTACAGCAGCAGCTAATGTTACACCAATGACAATTTAATATAATCTATAATCGCTGTACAAAATGTTAAGAACACCTTTTGCACAGTTCAATCTGTCTTCTGCCTATTTTAACTGAATGGATTCTGTAAATTAAGTCAATAAGGATTCACCTGGATTCATTTGGTCATGCGTTAGGAAAAAAAAAGAAAAAAAAAAAAGAGCAAATGTTCCCGTCGTACCTCTTGTGGGCGTGCATCTGAAGCGGCAGTGTTTCTCAAGGCGCTCTGCCTAGGCGGACCAGAGGTAGGCAGCACTGAGGAGACTGGCTTGTATTGCAGTAGCCTGGATACAGCTCTCGGAGGCAATAGTGACTTAGCGGCGGGGACTGCCCGCTCATTGGCAATGTTTGATGAGGCAGCCGCCTGCATTACAATCTTACAAGGGCCATCCCCATAGAGTCTTTTCGGCACCACTGAGGTTATTTCTGTTCCTTGTCCAGCAATTAAATTGAACATTTTAGAATCCGGCATGGGGGTAGACGTAACAAGAGAGTCTGACCTCAAATCTAGGGAGTCATCTAAATTGAATGTGTCCGCTTTGTTGCTCTCCGTATCCATGCTTTGATGGCCCAAAGTGTCAGAAAGCCCATCTGTCATAGGCAGACCTGATTGCGAATGTTCCTTGGCCTCACCTCTTTTAGCTTCAGGGACTACAACGGGATGAGCTTCAAAAGTGCCATCACACAGGTCAACCATTTTGGCATTAGCTTCTGTACCAGCTGTTATTCCATTAACTTTTGACTGTCCGGGAGGGTGGCCTTCAAAAGTGTTGTCTGTAGGGTTAGTGGTCGGGTTACTGATCTTAGGAGAAGGCATGTTCATAGTGTTATGGGGAATTGATGGGGGAAGAACCAAGGTGTTATTCTGAGGGCAGGATATTGGAACAGCAGTGTTCAAATCAGTGGGGGTGCTCAGCTCGGAGGGCTGAGGAGTGGTAAAGGTGCTGCTCATGGAGTCAGCTGCTTTAAGGCTAGGTTGCGGCACCTTGTTGGTTATTGCATCCTCATGGTTGGTTAGCACCTTTGTGTTGTTGGGTTCCCCAGAATTGGACGTCTCCATAGGTTCAACCTGAACTTCAAAGGTGCAATTTTTTGAACTCTTATTACACTGCATATCAGAAGCAGTGGATTGTGATATGATGCACTGAGCAGACTTGTCACTAGAGGAGCTTATGTCGTGGGTGACATTGCCAGGGAGGGTAGTAGAGGAGTTCTCAGCTGAATTTTGAAATGTGACTGATCCGGCAAACTCCGCCATGTTTTGTCCACTGAGCACCAATGGAGGCCTATTGATTTTCAAATCATCCACTGTAGGAATATCCTGAGTGGTTTCCATGGAAGCTCTGAGGCAGTTTGAGTCATTCATCATGTTTTTCCCAATGTGCTGAGCAGACTTGTCACCTGAGGAGCTTATGTCGTGGGTGACATTGCCAGGGAGGGTAGTAGAGGAGTTCTCAGCTGAACTTTGAAATGTGACTGATCCGGCAAACTCCGCCATGTTTTGTCCACTGAGCGTCAATGAAGGCCTATTGTTTTTCAAGCCATCCACTGTAGGAATATCCCGAGTGACTTCCAAGGAAGCTCTGAGGCAGTTTGAGTCATTCATCACAATGTTTTCCTGCTCTGGAGTTAGCACTGAACTAATCTCTGACAAGGTTACACAAGAGCCCATCTTCAAGTCTGCATTTGTGTCATCAACCTCCTCTGGCTTACTGACCATCTCCCGCAAAGATACAGGAGTCTCAGGCAGGATACGACGAGAAACTACAGCAGGGCTAGCCAATGGCATAGTGGAATCAACTGTATCATTCAAGAACGTAATCTCTGGACAGACCTCATCTTCCAGCCTGAACATTGGAGGATCCATATGACTTGATGATTGGGCAGAAGGCCCATTGGAGAACCCTGTGACAGGACACTTTTCTCCATGCTTCAAAGGCTCTGGAGAGTTTTGACATTTCACCCCCAGATTGATGTATTTGAAAATTGGTGTCAGAGTAGATTGGAGATTGGAGGTCCACGTCTTTGCTTTGGCTCCACGGTTACGGCCATATGGAGCTGGGGTTGCAAAGTTGCAGTTGTCAGAGAGAGGCTTAGTATCTCCACTTGGCTGTGTAGAGGGACAGTCTACCACATCCCCTTCTTGGACCTTGGGCTTAAAAGCGCCTGTTGTAGCACTGACACCGGGAGGTGGAATATTTTCACAGCCTTCGTCTGCCTCCTGTGTTTCAGGATGACTACTAACAGATGCTTTCTTAGTTGCCTGACTGGCCATGCTAGACTCTTTTGGTGCTTTGTTCCTTTTCGACAATCCTTGGTTTCCTTGACAATTATCAGCAGTTCTTCTCAAAATCACCTTCTCTGCAGCCTGTGGATGTGGATTGAATGATTATTTATGAAGGCAAAACAATTTTACTTCATGTAACTAAATAATGGAACCTTCCTTGGGATTAATTTGGTGCCATAACTGTCAGGCAAATATTCCATCCAGTAAGTGGAGCATAAGCCAATTTAACTATAAATTTGAGCTCTGGGGCACTTACATGTAGCACAGTTAGTTCACTGTTTGTTAATTATTGTTAATGCTGTGAAATTGCAGCAGCAATGTCTTTTAGCAGGTGGTGGTAGCATAGCATTTACTTAACCTCACTCGACAGAATAAGTTATTTGTTTACCTTCACTGCGAGTGGTCGAAGACCGGTCACGTCAGAAAAATAAGTTACAGAGTTGACAGGTTTATTCTTCACAATTCACTATGAAAACACACACATTAGCTAATAAACCAAATAAACTACCGTAGGTATCATTGCCAAGGTTGAACGTTTTTGATACTCAGGCTTCAAAAAATAAGTTATGGATAATAAGGTATAACATGCAGGCTTTACTGTTTGTCTTTAATTAAGTTGTATGTACGAGACGATAATTTCATGAATATCGCATTAGTAATGTTTTATTCGACTTTATTTTATCTGGAGAGGCACCGAGGTGGGGAAGCAACGTCTCTGTGGTATGTAACGTTAGCTCGGTGACGATAACGTGACAGGCGAAAACTTTGACTTACCCGTTTAAACGAGCACTCCTTGATTGAGATTGGCGTTGATAAAAAATGATTGACATCAGTGTTAGGTATTGAGTCTGCTAAATTAAAAAATAAAATAAAATCAACTGAGTTGAATTCCAAAATAATTTAAAAAATGCCGTTCATGTAACCACCTCCTCTAAAGAGCTGCTAGTTTGAATGCAAACCTTCTTTGTACTCATTGGATAGGAAATGTAACCAATCACAGACCAGAACTGACGACTGTAATGACGTTTCACTTCTCCAAGAAGTGCAGTACTGCCACCCATCGACTGGAGCGTGAACTGACAATTTACAACATTACCTAACAAGACCAATACTAAAACTAATAACAATACTAATAATACTAAAACTAACCTCAAATTCTGTTTAATGGCACCTCTGTATAGAAGAATACTATACAAATGTTGCAGCAAAACTATAACTCTGTGTATAAATGTTATATACTGTGTAGAATCTTACAGTATAATAGGATATACAAATACGACAAATACAATGAGATCACTTTAAACTCACTATTGAGTACCACAGACACTTTGTAAGTCCCTATAGGAATGTTATACGTATTTTTTGTACTACCTTAATGTCAGCTCTTCTTACAAATCCATCATAGCTTACTATGTCATCACCCATCATAGAAATCACTCTTGCAATATCTTGTCTCCTGAAACATCGGTTATGTCCAGAAATCCATTAGCAGTGTCTGTCCTGGACAAATACCCTGATCCCTTCCTTTCCTGCTTGATCTCTCAATGACAAAATCTCAAATAATAAACAAAATATGTTTTCTTTTATGCAAACATTCTTTGTGGACACTGAACTCACTACCTGGTGCTGCCATTCTTGAATGAATTCCAATGTTGAGAGGCATAATTGTATGTTTTGGTTAATTAGGCTTTTACCAGATGTTTTATATTTGGTACTCTAAAGCAACTGAATGCTACTAACAAAAGGTACGTGGGACTGAGGAAAATGCATTTCCCAAGTCCAGAAATACACCATGTAGCTCTCTGTAGTTTCGATGCCAAATAATGCTTTTGTGTTCTAAAAACCATGAGAAACCTCCTGCACTGATGTATCATAAAATGCATTCTCTTTCAGTTAAAATTTATTCCCAAAAAATAAGACAAAAGCAAGAAATTCAAATGATCAACATTTTGGCAATGTATTCAGTTGTTTGATACATACATCATAATGAAAACCTGTTATATAGTATAGTCAGATATATACATAAGGCATTGCAATTAATTATCTTCTCACTCTTTGGTGGTTTTCTTCAATTTGCTCTTGAGCTCGGACATAAGTGGATTTCCAAATCTGGAGAAACATGAGAAAACATGTAAGAACCATAAAATGTCTGAACACAATATACTTACACCCGTGATGAACCGAACAATGACAACATCCCAGGGGTGTGTTAGATATACAGTTTTTACCCTGGTTGTCTTGGAGGCATCCATTTAGGTCTCTGTTCTGCCTGCTGTTGTTTGGGAGGATCATCCTTCACTTCTGGTTCTGCCTCAGATTTCTGTTGAAATATGTGACATCTACATGTATAGTCCAACACAAGTCACAATATTCATTCAAAGGTTATTAATAGTACCTGTGAGGAGCTTTCTGTGTTAGTTTCATCTCTCACCACCTTTTGTGTCTTTTTTAAAACAGGAAAACCAGCGGGAAGTCCTAAAAAAAAAAAAAAATCCATGACATTATTTATGATTATAAATAAATAATTGAACACAATGCAAAAATCGACAGTCGATCTGTACATTCTGGTTCCTGACCTACCAGGCAGTTTTATTCCCATGCCCAAGCCTCCCAATGGCACACCTCGAATGGTTTTGATTGGCAGATGCTCCGAGGGTGTGGGCTCCATAGAGGGCATTTGTAAAAGGGTGCGGGGATCTTTTGGTGGCCTTACATGAGGATTTTTAACAGCGATCCTTGACTTTTGAGCGGTGAAGTCCAATAGAGAGGCGTCTATCTGCAATGACCATCGGAAAAAAACATCACATTCTGTATGTCATGATCTCAATTGTACTATTGTAGGCATGACTGAATGAAACATATTTTATACATGGTTGATTTAAATCAGTTGAAAAATGATACCTGGTCTCCAGAGGTTGTCCTCGGTGGCAAACTGTCCCACGGCTCTGCCTCTTTGTCTGTGTTAAACCCAGGTAACGACGCAGCGATGTCCTCTGACCTGTCCAGCGAGAGATGCTCATGCAGCTGATCCTGGGATTCAAAGCGGGTCTCCCCATGTAAACCAGACTCTGTTGGCACAATTCCTTCCCCTGACCGGGCCTCCGACTCACTCGTTTCCCCGAGCGGCTCGGAATCAGTTTCCTCTGTTATAACAGACGGTCCTGAATCAGCCCGTTTCGCCTCGTCTGGAATGTTAGACTCGATCTTTTCAAGAGGCTCATCTGCGATTTCAACTTGCTCGACGTTGAAGAGAGCATTCATCTCCGTCAGCAATTTAACCGTTGTCTCTTCAGCTTCATTCCAGTCGGTTTCAGACTCTGTTACCTCAGGATCACTCTCCTCCTGTAATCCAGTTTCATCCTCCACCGATTCAACTTTTTCCGGTTCTCTTTTATCTTGTGATTGATCTGATAACTCGTTTAGTCTGACCTCTGACAGCATAACGCTTGAATCGGCAGGACTCCCCAGAAATCCTGTCTCAGTTACTTTCTGTTCAGGTATTGCATATATGGATTGTCCCTCTTCAATATGTGATTGTCCTGCCTCAGCGGTTTCCTTCATCAGTATATTCTGAGCTTCAGGTTGTTTTGCAGACAGTTCAGAGATCTCTGCTGGCTCTGACACACTATCCAACGTCTTGAAATGTATGCCTTGGAATGACTCAGGGTCATTTAATTTCAGAAGTTGAGCCCCATTCTGCGGTGCGACCCGTTCAACTAGGGATTGGTCCAGAAACCCAGAGTCCCCAGCATTTGATGCCACCGATTGCTCTTTCTCCTCCTCGGTCTGTTCTTCATCTGGCTCCTCATCTGATGGGTGTGTTTCCATGTCCGTTTGTGGTCCAGGCTCTGGCTCCTCCAGTGGTTCCCTTTCTTCTGTGTCAATGAGAATCCCAGGCTCCCTGTCGTCAGCGTCCTCTGACAGCACTGTTTCTATCCACATGTCAAGTATTTCTTCATCAGTCTCATGTCCAATAACTAAGCTACCTGTTCCTTCCGTATAATCCCCTCCTAAATGTGTCACATTTTCTCCTACAGTGTGATTTGCCATTTCTGTTTCCCCTGCTATCATAACTGTATCTTTTGGTTCGGACTCAACTTCCATTGATTCGTCAGATGATTGAGCGTCTATCATTGTCTCTTCCTTGTTAGCCTCAAGTGCTTTGTCCGATAGTAGATGTTTTGGCTCCAACATCTCAATTGGCAGCTCAGTGTTTGTATCTTTAGATGATTCAGATCCTGCAGTCAAAGCCTTTTCTTCTCCATCTGTTTCCTTGTTTAATTCAGCCGCCATCTCCACTATCTGCAGATTTAATACTTCGGTGTCATTTTTGCATTCTGATTCATTTTCTGCCGCCTCCTCCTCAACTACATGGCCTGTTTCTTCCGTATCTAACCGTGCATCTTGCATTTCCATTGCTATTGCTTGTAGTTCTACATTATTATCCTCATGCAATTCAGGCCCGGTCTCAAATGACGGTTTCATCAATCTACATTCACTAAGGTCTTCTAGTAGACTAGTGGTCCCGCTGCTGTTCTTCTCTGACATCATGGCCTCTGTTGATTCATCTGATAACCTCATCTCTGTCATAGTCTGAAATTCAGTCTCAGAATAAGTTTCGTCTGAGAATCCACCCACATCCTCTACTATTACAGCTGTCATCGTCTCATTTTGTACATTCATCTCAATCCCAGGTCCGTCTTCCACGCCGACAGTGTGGCCAGCGTCAGCATCTCTGGAATCACTTAATTCCCACTCTAATTCAACCAATGGCTCTTCAGTGCCATCATCATCTGGTTCTTTTTCTGTCCTGTCAGTTTCATCTGCTGAGCCAACATCTGCATCTGAGCCAAATACCTTTTCGGACCGTTGGACCCCTGTCTTCAGTGACGCATCCAATCGTCCCGCCTCTACCACAAATACTAATGCTGGAGCTGCTGTGTCGCCCATCGGTTCGACTAATGGTTTCTCCGTTTCCTGTGGCAATTCATTGTCTGTAAAGCCCAGTATCCTGGTGCGCCCCTCCAAAAACATATCAAAGCTATTCTCAATATGTTCTGTGCTTTCCAGTTTTGAGTCTTGTCCCTCTTCCAAGTGCTCGCTCACCAGTAAACGGCCAGCTTCAATGCTACTGCCAGTATTTTGGAAGCTCTCCGCCTCTTCTGGTAATGGGGTGGTCTGAATGTCCTCGTAAGCCTCTACTTCCAGGAACCTTTGTGCTGTATTTTCATCCAGCTCATGCCCATTGTTGTATTCAGGAACTCCCTCTTGGGTTTCCTCACACGCTACACAATCTAGCTCCTGAGGCATGACAACAGGCCCTCCACATATCCCTAGGGAAATATTTTGGAGCTCTCTGCTTATTTTCCCTCCATTGTTGCCTTCAGGTTTTACCATTACTGCACTGGTTGTACATGCTCTTTCCACATAACTTGCTTGTTCTATTTCGTCTTTCCCCGTGCCAACAAATGTCTCATCTACTGGAATGTTTATTCCTGTCTCTTCCTCTTTTTCGTAAATTATTGACCCATGGTGGATATATTCAGATATCCCTGAAACCTCTGTCCTTTTAACAGCATCTTCGTCGCTTGTTTTGGCTTCCATTTGAAAGTCATCATTTTGGTCTCCATCTTCAAATTCAGTTCTGCCCAGTTCTATTTTAGCATTCTCTGTGATGCATTCGCTGCACCCAGTATGTTCAATTACAATGTGTTCTTCTTCTTTACTGCCTTCTGTAACTGCTTCAAAGTCACCTTCCTGTTCTGTTATTTTATTTAACATCTCGTTGTCTGTAACTGCTCCCTCGTTATTGACCTTTTCTTCAGTTGTAAAACCTTGCTCTCTCCCGACCACTGTGCTCCCATCCTCCATCTCCTCATGGTCTTCATCTTCATTATTTGCAGCTCTTTCAGTGGTCTCGACCATCATCTGCTCTTGTCCGACATTGGTTACCTCATCATCTGACACCATGCTGCTTTTGTTGTGGGCCATTTGTAATTCAACGTGTTGTGCAACCTCTGAAGAAGTGACGCCTGGGTGTCCCTTTACATCTCTGTCCTCATCTGACATCTCTTCACTGACTGGCAGTGGTTCCTGGACTTCTCTTGCTCCAGCATCCACCAGTCCCTGGTTAGACTTGAAGCTGTTTGCATCTTCAGAGGCTGGGCTATTGAGATGGACCAGCGGTAGTACACCGGCACTTCCGTCAGGTGTCTCATATGTCACCCCTGCATCAGCCTCCTTCTTCTGCATCCCCACATCTTCTACGTACACGCCGTCCTCCTCTGGACTCTTGCCTCCAATTTCCTCTCCTCCCAAGCAACCAGCAACATATGGATCTTTGAAATCTGCTGGTTCATCCTCAAGGAGCGTTTCATCGTCCTCCTCCTTATCCTCGACCTGGAAATTCGTCATGGTTTCACCTACTTTGTGTTGATCATCAGGTGCCCTGTCAATCTCCTCCTCAAGGCCAGTTTTTCTGCCACTTTCCCCCACATCTTCGCTCTTCACATCTGTAAGATTTGGCGAATTTGCGTTGTCATCATGCTCATCATGCTCCTGAATCCGGGTCCCATCACTCCCACAAAGGTACAGTTTCCCATCAAATGCCTCTTCTACTGCTCCCACTTCTTCAGCTATGAGCACTCCCGTGTCTTCATGTCCAGTTTGAGCAACCTGTTCCCCTCTTATACCTTCACCCTCTGCAGACACCTGGCTATCACTCCCTCTACTCGACGGTATTATGTATTGCATCTTTTCTTTGTCAGGCCCTAAGTCAATGTTGATGTTGCAGGCTTCCCAGGCAACAGCGGCCCGAGATGAGTTAACCACAGCAGCTGTTGCAAGAGCTTCCTGTTCCTCATCTTGTCCCCCTCCACTGACATCACTCTCTGCTCTAGTACAGCTGTCAGGCTCCCTGTCAGCTGTGGATTCCTGGCCCGTGTTTGTGTTGCTGTTGCCGATGTTAGTTTCCTCTGGCCTGAGGAACCTTGTTACGGCTTCTGTTATATAGTTCTGAGAGAGAGAGAGAGAGAGAGAGAGAGAGAGAGAGAGAGAGAGAGAGAGAGAGAGAGAGAGAGAGAGACACACACACACACACACACACACACACACACAGGGAGATACACAGAGGGAGGGAGGGAGAGAAAGAGTGAGAGACAAAGAGAGAGGATTTTTTAAATTTTTTTAAAATACTTTATTTAGCTCATATGATTCACAAAATAAACAAGTTCAACAATGCACAATTCAAATTCAATGCACAAAAATCATAAAGCAGGCATGAGAGAAAGAGTGAGAGACAAAGAGAGAGACAAATAGAGAGAGCGAGAGACATAGAGAGACAGAGAGTGAGAGACAGTTAGAGACACAGAGGTAGAGTGGGAGAGAGACGCATAGATACACACGTACGCACCCGCAGAGAAACCAAGATTAATAATTTTACTCATTGCACAATTTAAAATGATCAAATGACACGTGATCCGACTGGAAGCGAAGTTTCAGTAATTACAGATTCTCACCCAAACTGTCCACAAAGTCCGTTCCGCCCTGGAGAACGGTCCTGGCGGGTCCATCTTCTACTTCCTGAGCTGTTGGCTGTGACCATCTGACAGTCCTTGAGCGGGTCGGCAAAACGCAAAGCTTATCAATTTAATTCCGCGAATGAGAAATAAAAAACAGCACGAGCAAAGCATTCGACGTGCTCATAGTCAGATGTCCGGTGCATCGATATGAGGAAGAGGGTGATCATCGCAGCTGAGTCGCCTCTACAGATAGGTGTTGCACATTTGCGGATGTGATCACACTTATTTTTCCCCACAACGCATAAGGTGTCGTTTTTTTTGTGTCAACATTTTTGCAGTGGTTATTGACCTCCCAGAGAATCTACAGCAACTCAGCACCAGCAAGCAAGCATTTGCCTCAGGGACTTATATTATTTATTATATTAGGATTTTATCATGAAACTCTGCACTTTATAGATGGCTTGCTGTAAATATTAGACTTTTATCAATGTTATTATGAATATTAGGGGTCAATATGGTCATTCTCATTATTCTCATTGGGTCATTTCATTGCTCTTGTCAATCAGTTTGTAGGTTAGTGAAATGGTCTTCCATTTTGCAGGGCAGCAGGCCTCACTTTCACAGCCATTGGTCTACTGAAGCCCAGCCATGGTAGAAATGTCAAGTCAAGCTTTTTTTTATGTAGCCCTTCATCACAAAGCATGTCTCAAAGGACTTTACAGAGAATAAGCCCTTAGATTGAATTAAGGTAACTATGAAATAAGTGTAAGAAGTATATATGTCGTCGCTGATCAGTTAATAAATTCTTGACACAATACAAGTGTTCACACACGTCTAACTGCAGTGTTGTGGTCAGGGTACAAATGAATAAAGCGGAACTGTGTTTGAAATGGGAACTCAGTTTAGATGCAGTGGTTTACCAGCAACAGAGGTTTTGCAAGATAAACTGAATCGAGCTACACCAGTATAACTTGCACAATTGCTGGATGAATCATTTTTATCTAGACATAAACTCAAGACAAGGAAAATCTTTCTAAAAAGTGAATCATTTTTTTATTGTCAAAATGCAGATTTTTAAAAATCCACAGGCTTGGATTAACATTGTAATAATCTTTGTACAGAAATATGAAAACATTTATAAAAATCAAAGAGCTGGAAGAAAAAGTAGGGATGAAAGATTAAAAACATCAAGTAATAAATAAAGACCAAACATGATGAATGCAAAACCAGACATTTCGATCAAATAAAAGACAGTTTGATATGCCTATGACAATAACAAGTACTGTATGTATATAGAGCTATGACAAAAATGGTGACTCTTGCAGACTTCTGGTTGTTCAGACAGAAGATGGCACCTCCTCTTGTTCTGAAAGAGACCACGGGAGTCAGGTCAGTGTCAGGTTGGAGAAGAACACATTAACACAAAAACATCTTGTTGTGCGTGAGGTTTTGTTAAGCAAACATTTCATAGCTGCTTTGGAGGCAGAAATAATCTCGTTTGAGTTGTTTGAGACCCACATTTTTTCAGCACGCAAGTTAGCTAAATTGGATGGCAAAGAAGGAGCTCTGGTTAAAATTTAAATGAAAAATATGAATGGCAATGAATTGTTTTTTTTCATTCAGTCATGACCATGGCACTCATGATCCTGGAAGGTTAACAGGCTAGCTAACTAGTTTACCTAGATAGCTATAAGTTGCTAGTTTGAACTAGGAGGGTCTGCTAGGCTAACAAGCTAACCAGGATAACTTAATGTGGCTAGACTGCATTATTTCAGTTAGTACCAAGAGGACTAGTCTTCATAATATTATCTACCTCCTCTGTTACTCTGTTCCTATTACTGCCTCGATCAAATTTTGTATGGTTAAAACTCGTGCAGTTGAGTGTTCATGTTCAGTGACAGATGAGATGTTACATCATCAGTGTTGTACCTGTCCATGTTCGGTAAACAGGCAGCAGGAGTGCAGGGTGTGTGATCTCCACACATACTCTCAGTCTCTCGTCCCCTCTGGGACCCTTCCTCAGGTTGACTCTGTTTATGTGCAGTGCGTCTGAATCTTCCTCCATTTCTTTGTCACTCTCATCTCCCACCTCCGTCTTCACTTCCTCCCTCTTCTCGATGTTGTTATTCTCCCCATCCACCTTTTCATCGATGTATTCGATCCCTTCAGCGTCAGGGTCTGTGACGGCAGCTTTTGTCTCTGCAGAGAAATACAGGTGCAGAAAGTTACACACATGCCTGCAGTGCCTGCATTCATACAGCCTACAGACCTGAAATCAGTTTCAATCAATCAATTTCTTAAGTCAGCGGAAAGATATGAAGATTACTGCATTGGCCAGTTTAAGAGAGCAAGGTTTTCCAGTTGAGGAAAAAGTCACACCCTTTACTCAAAATGCAACATGTCTTGTGGCAGCATTGCATTATGGGCTATTGAGGCTTCTGTCAGTGGAGAAATTGGTGTCTCTGCTACTGCTACGATGGATTTCTCCCTGTGTGATTGCTGAACCTTTTTGCAAAAGTCAGTTATCTGTGAGGAGGAAGAAAAATACATACACCATCCTTTAAGAAAAAACATTTACCACAAATACTCATTGCGTGTCCGTTCCTCCGTCTCGCCAACGGTTTTTCCGTCCGGCTCGGCTGGCTCGTGGTCCTCTGCAGGGCGCACACGCTCCTCAGCTCCCTCTGTCCGTCATCTCCGATCTCCTCTGTTTCATTGGACACCAACGGCGAGAGGGTGAGTCCGCCCGCTGCCCAGAGCAATCGAGCCTGCGGGTGACCTCCCTTCAGCAGGAGAGAGAACACCCCGACCCCCTCACTGCTCCAGCAGACCGAGATCGACGGAGGAATGCAGGGAGCAGCTGTGGGGAGAATTTGTATGATTTTTTTTTTTTTGTATGGTGAACTGTTCAAAAGAGGATATTTTCACAATACCGTATAAAATGGAAAGTTATTGGCTTTGTTTCCATCAATTCATACCGATGTCGACTTTTCTCCAGTGCCTCTCAATGGGCTCGTGTAGTGAACAGTGCTCCACTCTACACATAATCCCTCCTCCTCTCTCTTTTTTCTCCTGATTTGTTCCCCCTCTTCTGAGCGTGGCTGCGGCCCGGTAGAGTCTGGGATGCGTCTGTATGGGGCCCCACACCTCTCCTCCCTCTATCACTTCCTCCTCTCGGTCGTCCTGCTCTCCCTCTCTCAGCTTCAGCCAGGTGACTGACACGTTGGGAGGGTAGAAGCCTGTGATGTCACACCCCAGGGTCAAAGGTTGATCTGGGGAGGGGGTGGAGCTGAAGATCTCCGACACGCACGGCTTCTTGATGAAACCTATCAGGGTTGGGATGGAAGAATGAATCTCTCTTTCTCATCTAACATAATCTAGTACTCATACTTTCCCCCTTTCCCTCCCCTCCAGACCGAGCCTCCCTCTCACCTCTGGTCTCGCGGGTGACCGGCTGTTTGAGGGCAGTGTGGTGGACGCTGACCCACACCTTGGTGCCTCCCCTTTTCCAGCTCAGCGCGGGGCAGCTTACACTGGCTGGAGGCCGAGAAGAAGCCCTCAGCATCAGGTCGAGGGGAGGACAGGGCCTGGGAGGCCACGGGGCTCAGCTCACCCCCCTGGCAGAACCAGCGGAAGGTGATGATATCCGGGTGGAAATGGGAGGCCTGGACTGTGAGGCTGATAATATCTGGGAGGAGAGAAAAAAAAAAGTCAGGAATGTGCAGATCACTGGGCAACAGGATAAACACTTTTAATTGAACCATGACAGGAGGATCTGTCTGCTTTACCCGAGTCGTCTGCTGTCTCTGCCAGCTGGATTTCTGACACTTCCGGGGCAGCTGAAAGTTCACAGAAAATTTCAGTTACAATAATTGCGATTACATCAAATGCAGTAGGCAAACAGCACGAGAGACAATCTTGCCTTACCCAGAATTGTAAACTTCTCTGAGACCTTCTCCACCACCACCTTGTCCTTGCCTATATAGGACACCTGACACTTGAACACCGCCCCCTTATGGATCGAGATCTGGGGGACGAAGGTGAGCGAGGAGAGCAGCTGCTGGGTGCCGGTCCCCGACGAGTGCAGCGGCCCCTGGCTGTGCAGCTTATAGTAACCCGCCTCGCCTCTGGAGGGCAGGAGAGGACCCTTCTCCGACACTGGGGAGGTGAGAGTGAGACCGTAGGGCAGGTGGATGGTGGTTAGGGGGTTATAGAGGCAGTTGAAGTTAGTTTTGGAGGTGCCTATATGTGTTAGGTTGTTATTTGTTAGCAGCATTGAAGTGTAAAAGAGAAAACACAGTAAGTTTCAGGGATCACAAGGTCATCATTTGCCACTTTGCCTTTAAGCTATCCTAATAAAATGTACACTGGATTTCCCGGTATTTCTATTCCTGAGCTGATTATTTATTTGTATTATCTGGATATTTAGTGGCCCTCCTACCTGTGAGTGAGGTGTCGGAGATAGGGGTGTTGTTGAGGAACCACGCGGTCTGGACTCGGGCCACCCGCCTGCCCTCAATGCTCACTGTCACCCTGCCCTTCTGACCTACAGTCACCCGTGGAGGGAGGATGATCCCTGATACGTTCAGGGACTTCTGTTTTTCTGAGTTAGGACAAGATGGAGAGAGAGGGTCAGTATGAGAAAAGTGGGAGGGGGGGGGGCGTCAGCCATTGTGCAATATTTATAGGGGTTGCTCAGGCTATGCATTGGTCAGTATGCTGCACTGCAATGCACAATACATCACATATCCCTTACAACCTTTGGAACTGGTGTTGTTGAATTCCAAAATGTAAACTCAGAGCATTGGTATGTCCCCTGTGATGCTCAGGAGTTATCTTTAGAAGTGTTGTAATTTTCCGGTTACCCAACTCAACCCGCCTCGTCTACTTCTGCTTCAGTCCTTCTACTTCTATTCCTACTACATTTCCCAGAATGCCTTTTGATGACCCCAAGAGAACAGGCCTGGGTGAGTTTTTTTCAGTTGAGAAATATGTATCGTTGTCTGAACGTCAGAATGTCAATGTTTTTATAGTATTAAAGTGTTTTCCTTTCATGTGTAGGGAAGCTACTGTGTTTGCTTATCTTGTAATGTACACAATGATGTACGACATATGGATTGTGCTGTATTGCATACAGTATACAGTTGGCTTCATGGCATGCCGGCATCTGACTCACCATCCCGTCTCCTCCACGAAAAGCCGAAGCAGAGCAGAAAGACCAGCACCAGAGAGATACACATCAGAGCCACAGATGCTTTGGCCGATTTAGTCAGCACCGGTTCCTTATCTGAGGAAGAGGGAATGCCGATCAGTCACATTCCTAGAATCCCTGGAATCCCTAAATAGTTATATAACGCTGTGGAATGGGGAAGGGCATGATGATAGTAGTAGTAGTAGTAGTAGTGATAGCACAGTAGTCCAAAATATTACAGTATTACCCCATAAGAGCACAACAACATAACATGTTATTTCGTGGGTTTTTTCGACCAATCAAATCAAGTGAAAACCTTACCTGCGGGGTCCAGTTTTTCCAGGTCGGCCGAGCTGTGCACTGGGTCTGTCACTCCAGGTTGGTTGACCACGCAGCCCACCTCCCCAGCCTGCTCCCTTTGTTCCGGGCTCAAAGTGTAGTAGCGCCTGGTTCTGTAGGTCCCATCCGGGCCCTGCTCGGCCCCTGGGGGCTCAGGGAGAACTGAGCCGTTTTGAAGCCAGGACACAGACACCTCTTCTGGGTAGAAATCCTCAATGTCACAAGACAGGGTGAGGGGCGTGTCGCGGGAGGACGAGGGCACCGCGGAAAGCCTGACAGCGGGGAGATCTGAGGAGAGAGAGGATGTTGAAATCTCTTTGAATATCCCGTGGGTAAGAAGCGTTGACCAAATGGAAAAACCCCCGTCACTCACAGGTGATGTTGAGTGGGAACTCCAGGACTTGATAACCGCCAGCGTGCGTGACCTTGCAGCCAAAGGTCACATTTTGGTCCTCCTGGGAGGGCCAGAGGGTCAGGTTGCCCACAGCCCGGTAGTAGCCATCTGGACCCCGCTCGCCTTCAACTTCTTGGCGGGAATGAATCACACTCCCATCTCTGGTCCAGGAGAAAAAGACGGGAGGAGGGTAGAAACCGTCCGCACGACACTCCAGACGGCTCTCTTTCTCCAACACCACCCACTGGTGAGGGATAAAAATAGTGGGGGAGGCTGAAAAAGATTAAAAAAAAAAAAAAGAGGAGGTAAAGGAGGGGGGAAAAAACTCGGAAAACCAACATCAACAAACCTAAAGAACTGAACAAAGACATACCCAGGATGCTTAGAGTAACGTTACTGGAGTGCAGCTCGGTGGAGTTGTAGCCGACCGTGCATCCGTACACCCCCTGCAGGTCCAGGCTGGCCCTGAGGACGACCAGCGAGAAGTTCCCGTCGACGAACCGACCGGTGTCCCAGCTGAAGCCGTCCTTCATTCGCTCTGCCCCATCTCCGAACGAGGCGACCTCAGAGCCGTTGGTTACCCAGCGGACTCCAATGAGAGACTGGTTTATTTTATTCCCCTCCGCCGAAGGAGGGAATGTGGCATTGCAGGGCAGGAGTGCCTCTGTGTTCGGGCCGGCCTTCACTTCGGCTGGAGAGACTGTGAGCAGAGAAAGATAGTGTTAGGAGGGGAGAAAGTGAAAGGGCCTTTTCGCTCAACAGCAGCACTGAGAGCCTCTTGTCTATACTGGGACAAAGGACAGTCTTGATTTGGTGAAATGAGTGAGAGTGAGCTGCAGTTAAGGATGTCGATTGAAAATAAATCTAAATGATGAAATGATCTGTTTGTGTGGCGCTTGGTTAACAGCGTTCTATATTAGTATTTGTTATTAGAACAATAGAGCAGAAACTAACTCCAATTAAATTACAACAATAAACATGCCCTTTGACCTGGGCAAATACTATGGTGTTTATTTATACCGACGCGTAACAAAAGCCTGAACGAGCAGTGATAAGGACTTTTAAGTCTCATGAACATTTCCATATCAGACTCTCACCTTTCATCCTCCGAGTCAAAAACTCTCAACAGGCCTCCTTGAATTGGGCAACGTACTTCTATTTTGCAACATATGTCAGGGTAAATACAAAGCCTTTGAGTCAGGCCTGGCCCGTCCTTATCAGCTTAATCAATAACTGGTACAATAAATAGTTGTCGGCAGGTACAGAGACAGGCAGTGGAAAACTTTCTCACTGAAGTGTTTATGTGTCGCCCACTCGTTAAGCGTGATAGATGGGCAGGTGGGAGAAAAACAACGAGCGAGTTTCAAAAGGCCGATCCGCTACGCGAGGTGATTCACGGTCGGACTGTGTCTGATTTCTGAACAGGGTCCACCAGGCAGGGAACACTGATTTGACTTGACTGTGGTCTAAATAGATGAGAAGAGGCATTCAGGTGTAAATTATTTGAATTCGTAAGAAAAAACGTCGACAATGCTGAGAATATATTTTAAGTGGTGGACAGTGCTATTGGTCTATATGACTTTTAGATTTCTTATAAAGAAACTTCACCATCCGGAAAGCATGTCACTTAATCGACAACAGTAATAACAGTAAGTCGTACACCCTCTCTGAAAGGGCAGTCCTAAGCAATATGTTTAAATAGCGTTACAATGTATACATTATAATGCAAACAGTATCATTCCTGGTCATTGCATTAAAACAAAGTCAGGGAAGGTCAGGAGTTGTGGTCAGGTGCACGTTGGCTCACACAACAATCTCGTGAATGATTTGCAACAGGATAATCAGGAAACATCCTTTTTGCAATCGTCCGATTCAGAGTCCACAGTTGGATACCAGCAGTTTTTCACCTGGTCTGCTTAACTCTGAAAAAAAAAAACGACGCAGCCTTGTCATCTTACCTGTGAGGCCAATGACACAATACTCACCGTGCTTTATGAGAGTCAGGAGGAAGGCATAGAGGAGGACTTTACACCGCATGGCCAGGCTTGTCTGGAGACTTAAGCTCTTATCATCAGGCCCTCTCAGGCTCTTATATAGAGCTACGAGGTGATTGTGGGCGGGTTTGTCTCGCCCAGTGGGGGGGAAATAAGAAATATTGTCCTTAGGCCTCACAGGAGTGAAAGGAGGCCCTTGATATGTGTATCTCCATCGAAATAAGAACGAGCCCCCGGACGATTGATGGGGCGAGGAGGAGGGAGATGTGCAGGGAAGCGCAAATGGGGGAAAGCGCTCACTTAAAATTCAGACGGGCCCACGGCCAAGGTTTCGGGCCTACTTTACATTGGCGCAGTGTTGCCATGAACAAACACCGAGGGCGATCCCACCGAGCTTATGTGGGCAAACACTCAAGTGAGACTGCCCCTCTTTTCTGCCCAGAGAAGAGTTACTGTAGCGTTGCGGTTCGGACAGAAAGAAGAGGATAAAGACGAGTCCACAGCTTTTTTCTCTGATCGGGGCCCTCGACGTCCCTAGCCGGGCCCCTGCTGTCATCGCTCTCCCTCTGCTTGTGGTTAAATTTTAGCCAGAACCAGCGCTTGAAGTTTGAGCGAAAAGATTCACTTCACCCCCCCTCCCTTGAATAGACATTAACTTGATTAGCTGTTCAAGGTGGTTTCACTCAACACGTAATTGCTCTTAACACACATCAGTCACCGACTGTGGGTTAAGTCCTTGTTTGGGGATCACACAGGGTGCCTGTCCCTGCATTGTTGTTGTCAGTTATCGGAGTTGTATTGTTGTCTTTGACGGTTTTCCTTTGTCCCTCTCTGCCAGGCTTTGTTTTAGGTTCGAAACAAAAATGCGAGGCGTTCCCTTTTGTTCGTTTGTTTTCGCTGGTTTGTGTTTGAGGGTCATGTATGCCTCTCTCTGAATCAACTTTTTGTTTTCTCCTCTTTCTTTCCCTGACACTGTTATTCCTTTCATCTGGGTAAGATGGAAAGCCCCTCAGGTGAAGAGGAGTGACGCGAAGGTTTTTTTGATGGAGGACCAGCCAGGTTGACGACAAAGACTGAACTAACACGAACTCTGTGTGTCTTTGAACGTGTTTGATTGTTTACTGGGCACTGAAAGATTTGTATGATCAAGTGAGCGAGAGTGTCAAAAAAGTGCAATTCAAGCAGTTCCTGAGGTGCAGTGTAAAGCCAATAAGAAACTGGCACCTGTTAACATCATTTTGGCCCTACAGTATCATATATGCTGTAATGATGACATCCACAACAATTACAGTTTTTTACAGTCGCTAATACCCGTTTGTCCAATCTGTAGTCACATTTTCAAAACTCTAAACACAATTAGCACAACATCCGTCAGTTGTGGACCATACCGTTAACACAATTCATGTTGTTTTCACACAATAAGCAGTCAATTAACACGTCTCTAAAATACTTAGATTTTCTTTACATACAAGCTTACCCAATACCAAAATGATGGATCTTTCTTGTCTTATTTACTACTTATTTGATTTTGAGTCGGGTTTGCAGTGTTTTGGTAGAGTTAGTGTAGACAACGTTTTTTTTTAATCATTTTGAAATGTAGATTTAGTATTTAATTAACAAAATGTGGTTTTGAGCAGAAAATTAACTATTTGGCTAATTGTGTGATGTAGGTGTATTGCTGTGTTAGCAGTTTAGAAAAAGTATCTTAAGTATAGCTAAATGCTTGTTAGTGATCGTAAAAAACTGTAATGATGGTCTGTTGCAAGCAGCAACTAAGTATGGCATGCATTTCTTTCTGATGCGTCAGAACAGAGGATATAACACGACTATGTTTCTGAACTTTTCATAAGTAAAAAATAATATAAAGAATCACAATATATGAACGATACCAGGCATACAAATGAAAACTCGCGTTTTAATGTCCAACTGACTTCAAGTGTAAAAAAAAAAGAAAAACAGAAACTCAAAAAAATGTGTATGGTATGCACTTTGTAAGATAAGCATGTCTGGTACTTTCTGCCTTTGTACGTTTCTCACGGTGAGGTCGACGCCACATTGTTTCATCCCAGCAAAGATAGTGAGTCCATGTCAGAATGTGTGTCCTGCCCCTTTGAAATATGTGATGCCACTCTAATGTGTGACTCTATCAATAATAGAATGGAAATATGAAAAAAGGTGATGAAGTGGTGCTTGAAGTGGACTTGAGTGGATTTTATAACAAATGGTGTACTCTACATATGGCGGTCTTTGTAAAGAAGTCTTACATCTCATTATATGATAGCGAAAGCTTGAATGTCATTTGCTACTGACTATAAACACAGTGTGGGAATGCTAAACTAACTCAACGTGGTTTCATGAACACCAGGATGTAGTGAAACGCCTCTCCAAATTACCAGATCCGAACATCACTGAACAGTTATGAGAAGTTTTGGGTTGGAGTGTGAAGTAGAGTTCTACCTCCTTCAGCCCTCAGAACTTTCCTTCTTGAAGAATGGTGCGATATCCCACTACACTTCAGCACTATGACAGCAGTCCAAGGACCAAAGCTGTCCTGAAGGTAAAGGTCGGCCCTAATCCTTTTGAGGTACTTGATCTCTAACAGACTCTGTCCATTGTACTTTGATGCATACTGTACATGGATGTTCATTGCCCTGGTTTATCAAGTGTTGTATAAAATTAGATCGAGACAGAAGTTCTTTTTAGTACAATCATGAATTACATGAGCACATTTATTATAAAACAGAGAACAAGACAATACAGGACAATACAAGACAATACTGAGCTCAGGAGAGATGCGTCACATGGATGAGTGTACGGATCTCCGCTATAGAAGCATCAGGGCAAAGTTTATATAGCTAAAGGAAACAATAAAGGGGATGAATATGCAAAAGCGCTATCTACTAGGGGAAGGTACTAAAAGCATTGACGCAACTAGTGAGGTCACAAGGCTAGACGAAACATATATCTGGGTACACTTTAGGCACATCCTGTCCTCCCAACTACGATACATGCACCCAAACACCTCGGCACCATGTGTGACCCAACAAGTGCATACACTAAGGCCTAATGAGCTTAAGCAACTATAAAACATAGGGGATAACAGTACTAAGGGATAAACAAGAATGCTAAAGGTAACATACGTAAATTCTACCACAGTTCCCCCCTTTGATACCATCAGGTATCACATACAATCGTACAGCTAAAATGTTAACCTTAGCTGGAGATATTAACCATTAAACAGGGTGGGGAACTCATTTCTATGATTAAAACAGCACAGCACATAGTGATTATAACGATTAAATAAAATGTAAAATGAATAACAATCCTGAAAATCAAAAGTCGGTTATGCACATTTTCCACATGATCAATACTGTCTGAAAATGCATTGTAACACACAAAGAATCATACTAGAAGATTGTAATCTCAAAGAGGTAGGTTATCAATACTTCTCCAAGAGGTAGTTTATAAGGTGTAATAAGGGAACGCTGGAATCAGGAAGCGCACCCATCTAATCAGTATTTCAGTGATTTTAAGACTTGCTGAATATCAAAAAAGACTTCAAAAAAAGACTTGCATTCTATTCTGGAGTGTCATAGCGCGGATTTCAGAGAGTTCATTGGACAGCGCGGAGATAGTGACGGTGGAAACATTCATGTATTTTTCTAACGCTGTGATTTCAACATGGGATGAGTACACCCCATACCCTGGGATTAGTACGCCGACCACTCTTTGAAAAGTGGAGAGAGTTCTCTTCTTGCAGTGTAAGGGAGTATACAAAGCAGCAATTTCGGTTGAGGTAGCAGGTCTCACTAATGGAGTCAAGTAAGCTAGGTAACACGTGCCATGTGCATGCTTTGGGACACAGCTATAGGCTAATGGGCTGCAAACAAGATAGACTTGTTCAGGGAGAGGAGACGTGCTGGTAAAGTTGAATGTGAGGACAGAGGAACAATTATTATTACCGAGATTTACACCTGTAGTGTCGGGGTGCTGTAGACAATTAGGCACATTGGTTAGTTCATACACGTGAATAGAGGGCCATGATAGAGAGCAATTGCGCACGCGGGCAGGTATACGTACCATCGGGGCGGAGCAATTGTGCATAATGATGCTATGTGACACTAGACGCATCTGACGAGCCCACGGGGTCACTGACACTAACGCGGTGACTCTGAGAGTTGGAGTGTACGGAGAAGGGGCGCAACTAATGGAATCATCCAAGATTTGAGTGGCTGTGGAGCAGTTAGTCTGAGTCAAAGTCATTTGAACGCGGTACATTAAACCAGTGTCCATAAACTGGCGAAAATAGGTTAGATGTAAGAGAGACGTGGCGTTAACACCACTCGGCAAGTGATTTCTGTTTAGCTGGGTTATTGCATACGTTACAATGTGTCGGCGTGGCTCGGCCATGTCATAAATAACAGAGGTAGGGGTGTAACAATCTGAGTCAGAATCTGGGATCTCTGACATAAGGCCAGTCCAGTTTAACTGCTGCCAATCGGCATAGGTAAATGGAATAGGCTTTATCATTGGTGCGTGAGACGACGGTGGCATGTGCTGACAGATCCAGCATGAATTTTGCTTCTGGTTCAACGCGTAATCATACATTATCTGCATTGCTAAGTTATGCACGCCTGTAGTTGATCGTTGGACGCGGAGTACTGATCTTGATTTACGTAATTCGAGTGGCACGGATGGGGAATTCGTTTGGTAAAAACTACATGGTTTGGCGCCGAAAGCGGCATAATTAGGTGGATTATTGTTACAGTCGGGATTTGTATCGATCTGGTCTTTGGTGAAACACTAACAATAACTTGGGCTGAACCTATCGGTGGAAAAAATTATCTTTAATGAGAATCTCCTGGTGTGTGTCATTTCGATCTTTAAACTGTATGCGTTTCTGGTTTAAGCAATGATGACCACAACCATATAACTGCTGGTTCTATGGGGTCAAAACCCATCTGGGATTGTTCACATCTTTAAACTTACACCTGTCAACGGGAAAAACATGGCAATGTGTACATGTGTGGTGCATCTTTGTTGGCGGCGTCGAACATGCCGCAATGAGTCCACGTCAGGGGCGTCGATCTCGTCCCTCGGTGGTGCCGTTTGGCTGGGCACTGACATCGGTGTGTGTGAGATTATCAGTGTAGGTGTGTGCAGAGACAGTAAGTGAGCATGTGTGCTCGTGGATGCGGCTGCTGTTGTCCGGCCTGGGGACGGCTCCTCCTTCTATAGCCCAGATGATGAGGGCTACGCCGATCATGAAGAGGGAGATGGTGATGACGATTCCTTGTCAGCAACACCTGGAATGGGCCTTTCCACCTAGGAGAGACTGACATTTCCACCTAGGAGAGACTGACATTTCCACCTAGGAGAGACTGACATTTCCTAGTGATTTCATCAACACAAAATCACCGGGTTTAAACTCGTGGGTGGGGTCAGAGCTAGGAACTGGTAGGGCTACTCTTAGATTAAAGTACGACCTAAACCCAGTACAAAGTCTGTTAGGTGTTCACTTGTCCAAATTAGAGTAGTTCTGTGTGGTGGCAAGGGCGGGCTGAGACCTGTTGTTCTGTTTGGGGATGATCTGATGACATAGAGTACAAGAGGAAATGAGACATGTTTTGACTCTGCTGCGGCTGTGATTCCAGGGGCAAAACCATTGTTCTTACCATATGGGTTATCCCCCCTTTTCCTACATGTGCAGGACCGTGCGTGGCACGTGCCAACACATGGAGGAGAGATTTAGGACAAACCGGTCTCACTCCATCAGGGTGGAGCCACAAGCCTGACTCCGATTGTCAAACAACCTTTGCGTGACCATAAAGCCTTCTCATTGGGCTCAGCACAATCTTGTAGGACTGTGACATCATTAAGAGAAGGGTGTGGCTGTGCGGAAGGAGTTTGTTTTGCTAGGCCTTGGAGGACCATAGAGGAAGAGCAGTGCAGCTTGTTTGGCAGCAGCATCTGCCATTGCATTACCTTTTGACACGGGATCAGTAGCACCAGTGTGAGCAGCACAGTTAACAATGGCTAATTCTGAAGGGAGCAGAATAGCCTCAAGAAGATTTTTGATGAGCATGTTATGTTGTATGGGCTTACCGGATGACGTGATGAAACCACGGAGCTTCCACAACATACCAAAATCATGTGTATCACCGAAAGCATATCTGGAATCTGTGAAAATTGTGTCAGTTTTACTTTTAGCAAGAATGCAAGCTCTGGTTAACGCATACAATTCTGCCGCTTGAGCAGACGTGCCTGGAGGGAGGGCGTGGGCCTCGATCACCTCGGAATCTGAAACTATAGCATAACCGGAACGATGATCGCTGTCAGAAAGACGAAAAGAGGATCCATCTGTGTACAGAACAAAGTCAGAATTAGAGATTGGTGTTTATTTGAGATCTGGGCGTGGTGATGTGGTTACATCTATCACCATCTCACAGTCATGCAGGTCAGCGTCTGAAGACTCATCAGAACTGTTGGGAAGAAGTGTGGCAGGGTTAATGGGAGGCTCTCTTTTTACAGTTATGTGAGGTGCAGAAAGAATGATGGCTTCGTATCCAGAACGTCTGGAGGCAGTGAAATGCTGAGTGGCTGTAGATTGTAACAAGTGTACCACCGAGTGTGGGGCAAAGACAACACAGTCATGAGCCAGAACAATGGCTCTTCTTTGGCTGATTTTTCGATCATTTCAGCAACAGCAGCAATAGATCTGAGACACGCTGGCATACCACAAACTACAGGAGAGAGCTTATGAGAGTAGTAGGCAAAAAGCCTGTAATGGGAACCATGTTTTTTTGGACAAGTATGGCATTGACAAACCCACTGGCTTCGTGCACATAGAGATGGAATGGCTGATTGTAGTCTGGCAACCCAAGCGTTGGTGCTGACATCAGGGCCTTTTTGAGCTTTGTGAATGCATCATGCATTTCAGGGGTCCACTCGATGGCTTTGGGGGCATCTGCCGTGGTCGAAGCGCGTAGGACAGAGTCCATTGATCTGTAATCATAGATCCAATGTCTGCAATAGTTAGTCATTCCCAGAAAAGACAACATTTCAGTCTTAGTGCGAGGAGGGGTGGCTGCACAAATAGCCTTGACTCTGTCAGGAGAGAGGAGTCTAGACCATTGGGAGAGACGGTATCCCAGATAAGCAACAGAGGGAAGACAAAACAGCAACTTCGCCAGGGAGGCTTTGTCCCTTCTCTGCCAGATGGGTAAGCAGAGCGATGGAGTCAGCTTCACAGGCTTCCTTTGAGGGAGGGGCAATCAACAGATCATCAGCATACTGCAACAATGTGCTCCCACCTGGGAGAGTCAATGCATCCAAGTCACGCTTAACAGCAATCGAATAGACTGTGGGGCTCTCTGTGTAACCTTGAGGCAGGCGTGTCCAGGTGTACTGCTTACAGTTATAGGTGAAGGCAAAGAGGTATCTACTGTCTTCATCTAACGGGATGGAAAAGTATGCTGCACACAGATCAACAACAGCGTAATGAGTGGAGTCAGCAGGCAAACTTGCCAGAATAGAGTTGGTATCTGCCACAAGAGGGGTCATAGGGACCACAATTTCGTTCACTGCCCTCAGATCCTGAACAAAGCGCCATTCATCTGCACGACCTGGTTTGGGGACTGGGAGAATAGGGGTGTTACATGGACTGTTTGTTTCAACTAGAACTCCCTGTTCCAACAAAGATTCAATGACAGGCCTGATACCGGAAATGGCAGCAGTAGACAAGGAATATTGCCGAATACATGGAAGTACTGCAGAGGTTTTCAGTTTCACCACGTGAGGTGCAGCTGAAGCAACTAAACCTACGTGATTCTTGTGGAGCGCCCACAAATAACTTTAAAACAGTCGCCGGGTAGTAACCCAAGGATCCCACATGGGGTCGACTTTTCTTGCAAAGGTGTCATCTGTGAAAGATAAACACACATGGGGCCTAAACCATGAGGCTGACAGCCTGTGGTAACAGCCAAGGACACATGGGGGAGTGACTTGGACATTTGATAGAAAGCGCGTTTATTCTGTATACAGAGGAATAACAATAACTGGGTGGAAACACCAGCTGCGCAGCCTTGAGCACCTATAACCTTAGTAGCTGGTGTGCTCAAAGTGTCTGCCTGGGTCAAACAAGGGGCTATCAAATTAGCGTATGCGTCAGATACAGGAACAGAGCCATACAATGCGGTACAATGCAATGAAGTGAGATGGGACATAGATAACAGTTTAGTAGTCAAACTAGGAGAATGTTTGGACAATGCAATGATGTTAGACTCTGAGAGGAACTCATAACACTTTCCTCTTGTAAATCCAAAAACAATCCATCAGGGGTGCAATAAATTACAGCATTCAACTTACACAAAGCATCTCTACCCAATAAAGATAACTGAGTTTTCTGTCAGAAAAACCGGTGCTGCAGTTCACTTTCCCCTACTTTCAAAGCTGTAGGTTTAGATAGTGGTTAGTGTTTCAGTCATGGGCCTTCCCTCGACCCCCACCGTTGTTACTGTAATCTGCAAGTCAACTTCATGCATCTGTGTGGCTGACAATGAGGCACCAACAAGCATATGTATCCTTTTACCTTCAACACATACATCAAGAGTGGGATCTTTTCTCGGGGATTTTGAAAGTCTAATTCGTGTCAACTGGTGAAACTGATCGTGTTCTTCCTCATGGCCTCCCTATTTCTGGGGATAACTCATTGAATGCGCGGGAGGGGCTGACGGCAGTGAAGGCGGAGGGAGAGAAAGATAAAGATACTGGTCTTCCCCCCTTTTTCTGCTGATTTGCATTATTTTCTTTTCTCTTTTTAGTTTTACACTCTCTAGCCCAGTGCCCCAATTTATTGCAAAAGTGACATTTATCCTTAGATTTGTCTCGTTTAGTCCATTGACCTCGAGCCAACAAGTTGAGAGAAGCTACAGGCCTCTGTACTGGGGATGGGGCATTAGCTAGCATTTGTTTAACTTCAATTGGTGTCCATGTCTTAGCTATGGGCATGTCTTCTATCATTATTCTTGGAGACTGGGGGAAGTATTGTTGGTTGGCCGGTGTTATCGCTGTTACTGTAGCCAACGTCTCTACCCATTCATCACGGGCAGGCAGGGGAGGATACAACTTTTCTACTGTTTTCTTAGTAAACCTTCTGACCCCCCCGTCGTTAGCTTTTGGGGTAAACAATCCTTCCATTTCCAAACCACCACATCTTAACATTTCACACAGTTTGGGGACCGTTAACCCAGATTGGTTCTTAGCCCAAGCATACATAAGTGCCCGGGCCTGTGTTGTTGCGGAACCAAGGGCATCCAGCCCCAAACAGGCCATGGTCTTATCTGTCAGGCCTACCGCTGTTATGACCTGAGGTATCATGCTGAATGAGCAGTTGTAGGCGATTTTATCTATCGCCATAGGCACCTGAGGAGACCAGTTTTGCAACGTATCCGTTATTTTACCTTTAGGAGGTCGGGTGGTTTCAGGGGATCTAGTCTCTGAGTCATTTACTTGGTTTTGTGATGTGTTGTGTTGTTTTGGGGGCGGGTGTCGTTTAGCGACAACACGCCATTCTTTCAGACATTTTTCCATATAATCATAATCCCAATTTGGATCTCCCTGACCACCCTCGATGTTGTCTGTTAGCAGTTGAAGTTTTTTCCCGGGGCAAATGATCCGCCTAGTGACCATTTCCCCCCTGTCCAGTTACACATGTCATAGGTAAATGGTACAGCAAAGATGAGATCTTTTTCTTTGGCCACAATCTCAGCTGCGGAACCCTCGGGAACGAGGCTTGTGCTCCATTTTTGCATTTCTTTAAGTCTACGGCTTATGGCCTTACTACATTTATAAAGTTGCTGGTTCTCAGGTGTCGTTGTTGAAAATGCACTGCCCATTTTGCGAGTTTACAAGCAAACACTTTACTGGAAAAGAAAAACTGTTTTCTTACCTTTGCGCTGCTGTGGTTGTCTTAGGAATGTCTGTGTGTCTTATCTTTCACTCCTGTTGTCTTCTGTGTCTGCTGCTGTTATGATGACTGTGAGGTCCTGGCCCGCTCTGACCTTCGCCTCCTCCGCTCACTGTCTCTCCCACGGAGAGGTATCTCTGTTACCTGGAGGGACTAGTCAGGGCCTGGAAGACACACTTTCCCTTTTTCACTTACCTTCAAGGTTGATTAGACACACATACATTCAGGCAACATTTCAAGATGACTTTTTTTACAATAAACACTTCAATAATTGTGCTCAATACATAGATTTTTTCACAACCTTTGTTGACTTTCAGCGGTGTATTGAGCGTGGCAACACCACACTTATCGCGCGCATCCGCACCACAACTTGTAGTGCACTGTAAACGTTTAAAAATTCAACCAATACTAGTTTTTAGTTTCTTGTTTATAAACGACTTATCAGTTAATCCAATGTACCGCCTCCAGTCTGAAGTTTTGTTTCCGAATCGGTTTAAATTTACGGGTTCGTTTGGATCTCGTCAAGGCACTCTTACGTGGGGGTCATACGCCAATTTGTTGTATAAAATTAGATCGAGACTCACCCCTTTTCGTGACTGCCTGTATTGAGATCCTGTTCGTGACGCCAATTTGTTGTATAAAATTAGATCGAGACAGAAGTTCTTTTTAGTACAATCATGAATTACATGAGCACATTTATTATAAAACAGAGAACAAGACAATACAGGACAATACAAGACAATACTGAGCTCAGGAGAGATGCGTCACATGGATGAGTGTACGGATCTCCGCTATAGAAGCATCAGGGCAAAGTTTATATAGCTAAAGGAAACAATAAAGGGGATGAATATGCAAAAGCGCTATCTACTAGGGGAAGGTACTAAAAGCATTGACGCAACTAGTGAGGTCACAAGGCTAGACGAAACATATATCTGGGTACACTTTAGGCACATCCTGTCCTCCCAACTACGATACATGCACCCAAACACCTCGGCACCATGTGTGACCCAACAAGTGCATACACTAAGGCCTAATGAGCTTAAGCAACTATAAAACATAGGGGATAACAGTACTAAGGGATAAACAAGAATGCTAAAGGTAACATACGTAAATTCTACCACATCAAGAAAGACAGGTTTAAGGTGTGGTTAGTGCTGAGTGCATGTAAGGTGTTGATTATTTTGGAAACATTTCAAGGAGCGCGTGAAGAGTGGAGCAGAATAAATAGCCTGAGACAAAGCAGGTATTAGTCAGTATCAGTATTAGTACTGAACAGAGACATAGAGTATGGCATCTTGGACTACATGGATATTCCTAATGGCTATCATTTTTAACGGGCAAGGTATGTTTCTATGTTGATGTTGCTGGTGACAGCTGATTTTGAATCTGATTTGTAAATTGATGTTGAAATCCTTTTTCTCAAATCGTGAAAAGTTGTGAAACTACAGACAGGTTTGGAGTTGGAGGTCTTCAGTGGTTACCTAGCAACAACTCTGTTACCCTGTTCAACTTATGCCAACTTATCCCGTGTAACTTGGGCTACCAGAGCCCCGGCCCCTACCAACCAATGTGGCTGTGTAGCGGCGCATTGTTATTGCCATCGAAAAATCACCCGTCATGATGTACTTGTCAAGTCCTCAGGCATTGTGTATTAGTTTTTGTACAGTTCACATCTGAACTGTACGGTTGCACTGTTCACAATTTGTTGTGTCTTATTTACAACAATAATACAATGATTATACATATAACATTATAAAACGAAGATTAACTTTATTCAGGGACAATTGAGTCATTGCGGCAATAAAGAACGTGACATACAGTACCAGTCAAAAGTTTGGACACACCTGTTTCTGTTTCTCATGATCTTCTCATGACATTTTGATATAAAGGCTTGATGCTTAAATGCTCGAAATGTTCTTAGACAAATAGAAAAGTTGATGCCTCTGTATGAATTTATTTTCAAAACTTACATTTTAATTAAATTGAAATGCACCCCCAACAAGTAGTTTTCATTTAGACTTTAGAGGTGGAGAATGTTGAACCACAATAATCATCTATCTAATGATCTAATCTAAAATATATCTAAAATAGAATCTAAAATATAAGATAGTTTTTATTTTTATTTATTTTTTTGGTCACTGCATAATTCCTTTTGTGTTATTTCAAAAATACAATAAATCAAAACACATTGAATGTTAAATATCTATGCAAGAGGTATGTAATCTCTTCTCTCTTTCCTACAGAGTCAAATGCTCAGGGTAAGTACAGTCACATTCAATGCCGAGCAGATAGTACAACTATGCAACTATGAACATTTTGTAATAAGTAGTATTTGTAATACGTATGTAGTAAAAAGTATTTTTAACTTGTATTATTATATAATATAACATAACAAATCAGACAGAGGTCAAGTGACTCCATGGCCATCTCTGCGCTGTTTCCAGACTGCGGCGTGGCAGCTCTGAACACCAAGATAGTGGGGGGTGACAATGCTATAGCCGGATCGTGGCCCTGGCAGGTCAGCATGCACTACAATCCTGCAGGCTTCCACATCTGTGGAGGGACCCTCATCAGCAACCAGTGGGTGCTCACTGCATCCCATTGCATCATATCGTAAGACAGCCCCATTACTATTGTTAGGAGTGTTATGTTATGTTATGCCCATTACTCTGTCTGTCTATCTGTCAGCAATCTGATAGACAATGATTTGTATCTGGTGTGGGTTTTGAAACTTGGGAGGGCTGATGGATGTTGGCACATTATACTCATGGGGGCGCTATTATCAAAGATCAGAATTTCAACACGGTCCAAACTTTGAGGGACAATGCATCTTGTTACCAACCGGCCCAAGGGCTGCCTGCGTCATTCACGGGGAACCGACACGTTTCGTTTCACTTCTCTTTTGCGCTCTTCTTGCGCTTCCTAGATAAGCTTGTTGGCTCGAAATCTAAAATGTAAAATGCATGTGTAGCCATTTTTCAGTTTAGGTTGTGTATGTTGTTTGCGTTTATCTACCTTGGGAACTCTTGGATTCATAGAGACCTTGTGACTGAGTAAGGCACAAAGCATTCCCCAATCCCCAGAGTCCAATTAAGACCAAGGGGTTACATCATCCTGGAACAATGAGACGACCTAATGATGACCTCTGTATTTAACCGGTTCCATTGAACGAGTCCTCTTATTTTTTCATCCAGATTGATTCCCAGTTCCTGGACTCTGTACATGGGCAGACAGATTCAGTTTGGCTCCAACCCCAACGAGGTAAATCGCTCCGTCTCCCAGATCATCACCCATCCCCAGTACAACAACACATTATTCAACAATGACATTGCCCTGATGAAGCTCAGCAGTCCTGTCAGTTTTACCAACTACATCAGACCCATTTGCCTCGCAAGTAGCTCCAGCCTTTTCCATAACTCCACCTCCTGCTGGTCCACGGGCTGGGGCAGAATCAGAGCTGGTGGTAAGTATCCTACGATGATTCTGTAGCCATGCCTCATTCAGCGTTTACCTGATGTCAAAACTCTCCGTCCCGCAGTATCCTTGGAATTTCCTCAGACGCTGCAGGAAGTTGAGGTGCCTGTGTTTGGAAACAACCAGTGCACCTGCATGTACACCACAAGTGATGCCAACTTGACTGACAAAATGATGTGTGCCGGGCAAGAAAACAAAGGAGCATGCCAGGTTAAATCAACACAAAATCAAATAACTCACCAATGTTACGTATTTCAAAGTGAGAGTGTCGGAGTTTTCCTCTCACATTTATGGACTACCCAGTCTTCTTATATGCATCTGTCACCAACAATATAGTGGTGCAAAGGATGAGCTGTTTTGTCTTCCTCAACACTTCCCCCCCTCTTTTTTTCATCTCCGTTTCTCTCCTTTTTCTCAGGGGGACTCGGGTGGACCTCTGCAATGTAAACAGGGTCCAAGGTGGATCCAGGCGGGCATCACCAGTTATGGGATACCCTGCGCTCTGGCCGGTTTCCCCGAGGTCTACGCCCGAGTGTCTCAGTTCCAGACCTGGATCACAGGCCAGGTGGCTGGGGAGAATGTTAGCTTCGTGACATTCACTTCCAGTGGCACTGACCCAGACAGCAGCTTTGTTTGCTCCAATACAGATTCCGGGACAGATTCCACAACCACCACCTCCGCCCCGTCCAACCACTCCACCCCTTCCTCCTCTGCAACTCATGTGCAGCTCTCACTGTTTGCCCTCACGCTGACCATGCTATTTGGAGATCTGCTGGTAGACGACTGATCCAAAAGGTAGCGGGGATCTTCACGGGTACAAAATGTGAGTGTGTTGGAATCTGATTGGAATCGAAAAAATTGGATGCGATTCTGAATTGGTACGAGGAGTTTTGTATCCACTTGATATAAATTTGAGAATCAATTTTCTTTATTGTATTTGCTCCTTTGTAACTGCAAAGTGTCTCAGTAAAAGTACTCAGACCTATCAGCTGTATCAGTACATAGATTATCCTCCTTTCTATCTATTGTTAAATTTCCAGGGGGACCAGGGAGGACCTCTGCTGTGCAAGTCAGATTCATCTTGGTTCGAGGCGGCTGTAGTAAATGTAGATGTAACTCGTGTCCGTACTGATATACTGGTCTTTACTAAAACATCAAGATTTGGGTCCTTCTTTAAGGAGCACGTGGGTAACTTGCCTTCTCCTGCAACAACTACCACAGGAAATGCACCAGCTTTCTCTATTTCCTTATTCTTCTCTTTCACTCTCCCCATTCTCTCCATGCTCTTGCTGTCAGGCTGGTAGTCTGTTGTCATGAGGGGTGAAAGGACTTTATCAATGCACTTAATCTGACATCTTTGCACTCTTCGTAAGCCATGTTGAGACACCACCTGAAACAGCATTACCTTAAAGGATTTTATATGATGAAATGTTTTAGAATGTTTTCTACATGCAGGAATATCTTAAATGTTTTGGTTGAAGCTGACAAATGAAAGGTCTCTTTTGTATGACGTGAAAATAAAAACTGATGATGAAGCATGAAATAAGTGTCTTTTTTAATGTCATTTATTATCCACACAATCAATAAAATCAAATACATATTATCATCCTTTAGAAAGCAAGCAGCTGTTAAGCAATTCTAGTAGAAATGTCAATGACTTTACACTATGAAAATGAAATTCAGAAACTAGAGGATTATATTGCAAAGGTCAAAATGTCCTTTTTTCTCCCCATGTCAACATCGCATTAAAAAGAAATGTACAAAGTAACTTAACTCAAATGTTTGTAGAAATACAACATCAAAACAACAACATGTAAGCCTACAATGAGCTATCGAATTCAAAATGTTGATTATAACTACTGTACTGTAGTCTAAAGGCCACAGCCAGATCTGAAGCTCCTACGACATCGTCAGTACAGATCTGAGATCAGAAAGCTTTTTTACAGTACATTGGATAGAAAATGGTTGGCGTGCAATATTTCTCCCACATGAGTAAATAAGTTCAGTATGATGTAATGCAACAGTGTGTAATGGTACAATTAACCAATCAGATAACAGCACAACTGTGATGTTAGATCAGCTTCAGTGTTGGAGCTTGAATGATTTAGTGGGTTGAAAGTGACATGCTGTTAAACCTATGGTTAGCACATAGGGGCTCCTGCTGCAATCGGCATTTAATACTGTGAGTAAGGACATGGTCATTGTTCTGCTGGCAGTACGGCTTCAGTGTCGACTGGACCTTGTGCTTCTCCTGCTTCGTTCTCAATCATCTGCTTGTACTGACTCTTGAAAAACCCAGCCTGAGTGTTGGAAACACACAGAAACATGGTACATGGAGAGAAAAGGTCATTACAAATACATTGATCCAGCATGAGAGCTGCATAATGAATAAATACAATTACAATACTGATTTCAAAGACTTCAGATTGCAGACTGCATTTTTATCTGAGGAAAACCTGTCAAACCATCCTAAACAAAGTATTCTTGTGCAGTGTCTACAAATAGTGTGATAGTGTAGCAAGGTGAATCAAGACCCGACAAGAGTCTTGAATCTCCTGTCGGCTGCTTCCCAACCACATTAAAAACCAAAACAATATTGAGCTTTCAACAAAACCATGTGATGAAATAAACGTATCTACAGTGTGTTACCTTATACAGGCCAGCAGTGATCAAAGCCAGTAGAAGCAGCCCTCCCAAGGATCCTCCAATGATCTCTTTGGTGAAGTCTGTTTCAGCATACACTTCTACCTCTGTCTCAATCTGAGGAGTGGAAATGACGACATTTTGATCAAAAAATCACATTTCGAGTCTTTTAAAAACACTTAGAGTGAAACGGATGTCCAATTACCCTTCGGATGGGAGGGTTGTTTGAAGACCCTGTTGAAAAGAAGATGTACTGGTCTCTGTCATACTCCAGAGTGGCTGTGCTGATAAGGAGGAATTTGGCAGACGTAAGTCCGATCTATGTGTTTGAGAGAAAGAGGGAGTAGGATGAGCGCTAGTCTTTATTAAAAGCAAAGAGATAAATCACCATCTCTCATTCGATCATTAGTGTTAACAGGTAACTCAGCATCATCTATACACATTACGTACCTGCTCTATCCAGCCTGAGCTAAGGCTGGCAGAGATGTTGTAAATGCTGCTGTTCATTTTTTCCCATGAATCCATTGCACTTGAACACTGTGCACCTGGCTACAGAGCAGTCCTATGGGTCATTAAGGGAGAGCGTTTATTACTGAAAGGCTGAGTAATGGAATAATTCCTATACCTACAAGTAATCACACAACACTTGCTAAATGATAAAAGTGACATTTCTAACTATGTGGCCTGTTGCCATTGTTTCCAAGGAAAATTGTGGATGGTGACATGATGAAGAATAGGCAAGCCATATTTACCACTGTCTTATTTTTCTTTATTTTATCCACAAAATTGGGGACAGTAGGTTCCTCATCTTGGTCTCTTTGGCAGCCTGGAATCTGAAATAGAGCTGATATGTTGAGCTGCCCAGTTGATATGATAACTAGAGGACATATCACTTGAGTCATGTAAAGTCAGTAAACTTATTTCATTCATTTCATACAATTGAGACAGACAACAAAACTCTTGAGTGTGTGTGTGGGGGGGCGGGGGGTTGTCTGTGGCAACCCCTGTACTTTATCATTCATCATATAACTGCATCTGGTTTTTGGCAGCTTTGAGCTCCCACATATGTCACCTGTATACTAGTAGGATCCACCCAAATGTCCTTGTCACCAAGCTTCACTGGCACCTTGATCAACACCTGTCACATTGAAGGCTCTCAGAACATTTAAAACCTGAGAGGACAGAGAGGACGAGGGGGTGGGGCTTCTTAGCATTACATAGCAATAAACTCCAAGATGAATCAAGTTAATTGAATTGAAAATGATTAGAGAAAATGTTTTACCCTGACTGAATGTTGCACTGGTGTCTGCAAATTATTCTTTCCAAAGGTGAAATTTCTGTATATGAGTGAACTGAACAGAAATAGTACACATTTGATTTTTACATTCACTTTGTGACACCAATTCAAGTTATAAAAGAAAATATTATTATTATTTTTTAATTTCTAAAATGGAACAAAACACAAACCTTTCAAATGAAACATAAACGCTGTACTTTACAACAATCTCTTTCATTTGGTAAAGTTCACTATTACCGGAGTGCTCCAGGTTTCCACTAAAAGAGATGAGAAAGTATTTTTGGAAATGTTAATAGGAAGAGCACACACACACACACACACGCGCACACACACACACACACACACACACACACACACACACACACACACACACACACACACACACACACACACACACACACACACACACACACACACACACACACACACAGTAGTGCTCTGGTTACAGGTTACCAGATGAACAGTACCTGGTGGCATTTGCAGTGACAAGAATCTTCCTGTCAAGTTGACTGTTGGCATCTATCCCATAGGAGATGATGAAGACGGCCTAGAATGAAACAGTCAAAATTCAGTCTTAATAGTAATCTGATCTCTCAGATCTCTCCTCTTTGCAGCAGTGAGACCTGCACAAATGCTTGAGCACGGACAGACAAACCTTGGTGTTGCTTTTGAAAATCGGCTTGTTGATGGTGCAGTAGCTCGTTCCCCTCAATAAACCGTCTTCACTGTCTATAGAGTTACATTCAACTCTTCCCTTGATAAACGGAAAGAAAACAAAAATACACGTCAAGCAGAAACACTGTGACCTAAGGGAAAATCTCACCGGGGATAAATGGAGGCGGTGGAGTTGAAACGGACTAGCGCTGTACCTGCAGTACTGTGAACTTCCTGTATGAGAGCTCATTTGGGTATGTGAGAATGACACGACTGTTGTAGGAGTTCTCCTCTCTGCTCTCCACTGTCACCGTGACGTCCAGTAGCTCGTCGATGCCCACTTTAACCTCTGATGACCTGACAGATTATGAGAAGAGACAAGTGAAACGTGTCGCCCCCGACGAACGATGCAGGCCAATCAGAAGATGCATTGCCATCAAAGTGTCATAAAAATTGGTCCAGTGTTGTTGAAATCTTTACCTATTATTAGAGCGCCCCCCATCAGACCAATCAGTGTAAAAATACATTGTCCCACCAGGTTTTGTCAAAATTGGACCAGCGTTGTCTGAGATATTATGTTTGAGTTCAAAATGTTGACCTTTAATTAGAGCGCCCCCTTCAGGCCAATCAGTGTAATGTTTTAAACACCAAAACACACCATCCCTCCTAGCTTCTACAAAATCAGACAAGTGGCATCTGATGGATGGACAGATATATGGTAGTTGTATGTGTTGGTCTCCTGGTCATCATCACCAGATACACCAGGGCTTCAGTAACAATGATTCCACACTCAGATCAGGCCGTAATACATTACTTGGTCTCACCTGGTGAAGTTGAAATCCACTTTGAGGTTGTCAACACACTTGTTATCAGAGCCGCAGTTGATCTCAAACCCTAACTGTGGTAGAGGGGATGAAGTCAACCGTGTTAATGCAAAAGGTCTGTATCAAACAATAAACAACAACGATGAGATGCTTCTGCTTTGAGCAGAATATGTTTGGCACAATGAGAGAGCAAAATCCTCCTGCCCACTCAAATGGTATTGCCATTGAATTTGGTGAAAAGACTGTGGTTTCTGGCTATTTCATACCACTGCAAACTTCTTAAGTTTACCTGGTCACCTGCGTGGTGAGTACTGTATGTGTTCTGATGCCAGCCGCCATAATCACACGACCATCAAACTAAAAATAGAGCTGTTTTCCTGAATTCCACAAAACAGACTTTTTGGAGACAAGATACACCGCTCAGCCACAACATTAAAACCACTGACAGATGAAGTGAATAATATTGATTATCTCAATGGCACCTGTGAAGGGGTGGGATATATTGGGAAACAAGTGAACAGTCAGTTCTTGAAGTTGATGTGTTCCCGGTATGCAGTGGTTAGTATGTACCAAACGTAGTCCAAGGAAGGACAACCGGTGAACCGGCGACAGGGTCATGGGTGCCTGAGGCTCATTGATGCACGTAGGGAGCGATGGCTAGCCTGTCTGGTTCTGGATCTGCCGCTAACGTCTTGGTGCCAGATACCACAGGACACCTTCAGAGGTCTTGTGGAGTCCATGCCTCGACGGGTCAGAGCTGTTTGGGCAGCACGAGGGGGACCTACACAATATTAGGCAGGTGGTTTTAATGTTATGGCTGATCGGTGTATACTCTCCCTACAGCAAGGACATATGATGAACCTTCTGATGCCATGTATGGCCTTGTTGTAAGTACGAATTCAATCAATGAACTGTGAGTCAGGAAAGATCAACCACGAGCCAGAGATGTTAGCAAATTAGAACAAACAAATGATTGTAAAAGAAAACCTACAGGATGATAGGTTGTTGTCTGAGCCTGCTCGGCAAGGCTTGGGCCGAGTTTCGCTGAAGAAGGCAAACCTTCAAAGGTGAATGCAAGCTCATTGGAAAGTTCATTGAGAGCATCATCTGGACAAGCCTGCAACGAGAGAGCACCATCATGAAAGATCACTGTAGTGGTCAGTGGCCTCTTCAAACAAAAGTTTCCACAGAGTCGATCTAATCTAATTTGAAGGGGAAATGAGTTTGACAGTTTCTATGTAAAAAGCTATACTGCCATACTGATCCACTACTAGTAATAGGTAGTTAGTAGTTCACTGAATGTCATTCAAGAACCAACTGAAACTGGCAGGTAAACAACACACCTCAATGAGGAACTTGTGGAGGAAGCATTGTTGCTGTAGGCCAAGAGTAAAAGAGTTCGACTCATTTCGTTGTTTCTCCTTGATGTAAGCTCGGTAGTTTGGGGCCTTGCGGGTGATGTCCAGCGCTAAAGTGTAATTGATCCTTGCTCGAACTGGAACAGTTAAGAACTGCATTAAAAAAAATGTTACTCCTCACACATTTAAACAATAGCTCTGTGGATTGCAAACAGTTAGGAAGGTCAGAAACCTGTCTGCTCTGCTGAGTGTCGGGTCATGGTAAAGCAGACTCGAGCTGTGTTGGTCAAGGGAGTTGAGCAGTCTGCGTTGTTAGTAGGGATTTGGGTTGGGCTGAAGGACACCTGTGCTTCTACCATCACTATAGGCTTTGATCTGGAAATGGAAGGAACAACAGAGTAATACATGTGTCAAAATATATCATTAATCCTTTTCTTTCCTTTGTAAGCCTTTGTCATTGTAGAACAGTATGCACTTGATTTGAGCTCAACTTGAGAACTTCTTCTATAGCTTCTTCTATAGACTGACTTTGTGGGCTCCTACATTGTTTGTCTGAACTTTTGGATCCATAGTGGTTCAAAACTGGACTATGTGCCCTGATCCCCAGAAAAGCATCCTAGTCAGAGACACCTTTTTTATGTTATGTCTCTTTGAAACTCTACATCAGTGCAATGTCGCAGATTAAGTGACATTTCTCTTGTTTAAGTCGATGGGCAACAGCGGTAAATATTTGCGAACACAAACTGCATTGCATATTTCAAAGCTAAAAGGCTCATACAAAAGATTTTGAACAAATTCTTTGGCCACAGTTTGACACTAGAATTACACAGGAGGAAGTTTGGACTGTTATGAGCGGAACT